>JAULKM010099301.1:0-10935 GCA_032355605.1 Rubia tinctorum
TCCTCGTTCGCCTGTACGAAGACGCACATCCCTCACAATACGCCCACCGCCATGTGGAACAGGAGAAAGGCTTTGCGGAGGGCGTCGATAGTATAGACGATGCGGATTCAAGAATAACGCTCTATTAAAAATACCTACGTTTCTACCAACCACATAGGAATTTATTCAGATTTGGTTTTTATTTACCATCGTCCTCAAGTCGATTAAACATTGACTATGACTAGTATTTTTTTCTAGTCCCGTACATAGAAAGGCTATTCGGTAAAAAATTTGCTCCTTCATCCAACAACTAAACATACATAAATCCACTTGAAAACTAACGTAAAATATATACGTACCTCAATATTTATGTACATACACACACATATGTTTAGAAATATGCCTCCATTATAAAAAACACACAAATTAATCTTACCTACTCTTCTTCATCAACAAACTTTTTTCAAACCTTTTGTACTTTTATATTATTTAAAATTTTTAAATAATACCATAAATGGAAAATGAAAATTTTAACAAATTTTATTACTAATCTTTCATAAACACCGGAAATGGAAAATGCGATTTTGGAAACATAATTCCAAATAAGAGGACGCATTACAAATTATTAATCTCCCACTTTCTCCAAAAAAATAAACTCCTTAACATAAAATTAAATTAAAGTATTAATCTCCAACTTCCTCCAAAAATTTACTTCATAACATAAAATTGAATTAAATTATTAATTTCCTACTTTCTCCAAAAAATAAACTTAATAACATAAAATAATATTACATTACTCATCTCCTAGTTTCTCCAAAAAAAATCTTAACAAAAAATTAAAATCTCGGGGAGGACGTATATTTTCATACCGAATATTATAATTTCATGTCCTCCACTATTTTTTAATATTCATGTACTTTGAGGACGCATTTTTAAAATACGTCCTCCTCTATTTTCCGTCAATTTACACGACCTAAAATTTTTGCACTTTGAGGACGCACTCTTTACCATTTTTCTTTCTTGCCACAAATCTGCTACATCAAATGCGTAGGGGAAAAAATTTTAAACACCCCAAGAAAGCATTCTAAGAATGCGTCCTCCCCCCTTACATCCAACTTCTAACCAAAATTCTACCCAGCGTCCAACTCTCACCATTCAACCCCCTTCAAAGCAAGAACTCTGATTCAACCATTCCATAACAGTGTCATAGATCGCATAATGAGAAGGCTCCCTGTCCAAGCCTTGTTCCATTACAGCGCTGGTCGTGTCGTATAAGAATTTAGGAATATCATTGATGGGACCCATGTCAAGACCCTGTGAGATAATCCGTAGGCCTGAAGACTATCAGAAAAAGCCTCGATAGTAGAAGCCTGCTCTACCAGTTATTCTTAAAGCTGAGAATTTAAGGTCGCAAGATCTCCACACAATTGACCATTGTCGTTAATAATCTTTCACAACCTAGATATCTCCTCTTCAAGGTGTCTATTCTGCTCAACCATTTCACAAACTTGAGCTTCAAACCTCTTAGCCTCATTATGATAGTATTCGATGTTCCTTCTCTTTCTCGAGGTGCAGTACAACCTAGCATCAATGAGACAATGATACTGGTTAGGATACTCATGCATCATCTCACGTAGAACTTCTTGGTGTCTCATCTTAACGGGATTTCACAGCTCTTCCACGACATCAAGGGTGTGGATAAATCTTGGGTTAATCGAGTTAACTCATGGTAGGCTTTCGAAAACTCGATTTTGACCTTGACCAATTTTTGTTTGGATCTTTCCAGCTCGTTTCTCATAAACAGGTACTACGACAGGTAAACAGGGAATAATTAAAATTAAACATGAAAATGAAATAGCTCATAACTAAGAATACAAATTCATCATAATTGCTTTCTTAGAAAGTACAATCGAATGAAGAGGAATTCATACATTTTCATTTCTTACACTATGGTGGGTATCCTCCTTCTCATGGTCCTCAGCTCTATCTTCCTTGTCCTTCGAAGAGCCATAATGTGCACTTTTATGCATGCGTTAGCCAATGCATTCGGCACACTTCTTATCATGTTTTCTTTTGTTGATTGCTAGTTTTAGTTAGGTTTACATGACAAAGGGTTTAGACGACCATTATTGGTTTTCTTATCTAAATCCCGAGTTTTATAGACTTAATTGAAGCTAATGGACATTTTTTATTCACATGCACCAATATTCTACTTTGTGATCTTACATGTAGGTTGCTCGTGAGTACTTTTTCATCATCATTTTGTAGAAGGCCATTCACGAGGGTGGTAGAAGATATTTGAAGGTCATTCGAAAGGATGGTAGTAGATTTAAGTTCACGAAATCCAAAGCATGGTAGTATATGGAATTGATCCTGGAAAAGGCAGATTTGAAGTTCAATAAGGCCAAGAACGGAAGACAGTGCTAATAGGTTGAACCAGCTGGCCGACCAACCTACTAGAAGAAGCTATGCGCGAGCCAACAACAGTCATGCATGGTCTGTAAAAATGCCTTTATACACGCAATGCACCTCCGTGTGTGCCGCTACATCAGTGCTCCAAAATCAATCTCTAATGGCTAAGTATGGGCATAAACCATTTCTTTTAACACGGTCCGCACCGTTTAAATTTTGAAAAGTTAATACCAGCCCACGGGGTGTAAAAAATAGCATGGCCCGCACCTTTTTTTGAGAAAAAAAATCCTTCCTTCCAATGAACCGTGCCAAACGACAAGGGGTGCGCAAATTAGAAGTTCAAGACCGACACCTATCGATGACCTGTGCCATTCAGTGAACCCCACGCCACCACAAGGATGCACAAACCGTGCAAGACCATACGGCCCCCACCAGTACGAGGCTTCACGGGATGTGTTGTGTTGCACTCCCTGCGCCATCATGACCCTGCATGGACCGTACCGTTTTCTATTGACTGCGCAAATTGTGGCTGCTGGTGTTTTTAGGCCATTTTTGGGCTTATTTCAAGGCCTAATTCCCTCTTACTACAAGTATGGACCTTTGTCTACTATGTTTTCAGTTTATGCTCATTTTTCTTCTTCAAGAGTAGGTTAGAGAGATAAATTACTCTTCCTTCTCTCTAGGTTCTTTTCCTTTCTTCTCTTTATTTTTCTTTTGCCTAAAAGTGTTAAATATAATGAAATACTTGGGTTCAATGTTTAGGGAGTAGTTAATTAACCTGGGGATTATATTTGTATTAATGTATTATTGTTTGTTTTTTGAAATTTCTTAGATCTACCTAATTCTTTATGTTTTTTTTATTATGTTGGCTTGTTCTTCATGTTTTTGTTAATTGCATGATTGTCACACTAAGTTACCATACACCGTAGTCTACTTTCATGGTATTGCAATTATTGATACCCCACAGGGAAGGAAACCTAGATGCGCTTAGGGTAACAATAGTCTGGAACCGTGTGGGTGTGAGCACATGGGTTACTGAGTCAATGTATTATAATCGACCATGCATTAGTAAGCTGGCGAGTTTGTCTGAAGGGTTATAAGTAGAGATAGTTAAAGTAGCAAACAATGGTTAGCTTTGTAAACTTAGAGCAATAGATAAGGTTCTTCACCCCCTTTGCCTTTTTTGGCCTAGGAAGAAGATTTCCTGGTGTAGTGCCCAGAACGTAACGGGGGAGATTCAAAATGGCATATCCGGCATGGCCGCTGTTACACTCCCCTAACTGCAGAAGTGGTGCCTATGGAAGATTATATGGGTACCCTACGTGATAGGTATGGGGAAGTGTTGACCATTAACCATACAACGTGTTACAATCACTAGAATAGGTCTATAGTTCTTATATGTGATGAAATTGAGGATCGAAACAACATTAATTATATTACACAAATATTCCCCATGTACTAGTTTATATATTTTATTCTCTCTTTAATTGCATGCTAGTAGTTTTTAGTGAGCCCCTCTCCCAAGCCTGTTTTACCAAAACTAATTATTACTAACACATGATTTGATTGACGACCGGATCGTGGCTGTGTGTAGTTAATTATTAGATTCCTAACGTCTCTGTGGACGATCCCGGTACTTACCACTATCTACCAATTTTGGTAGTATAGTAGTAGCAAAGGGAGAAACAATACAAATCTCTATCTTTGATCCAACACTCCACTCTCGGTTAATAGTATATCTCCCTTGGTTTATTAGCAGCGCCAGGGGGGAAGGGTCAAATTTTGGTGCGTTTCCGGGGATGTTAGTTTGAAGGTCTAGTAGTTGATTGACATAGCGTGTTAGTTGAGTTTTAGTGTGGTTTTTTTGTTTTCTTTTATTTTCCAAAAAAACTACAATTCTAAACTATTTTTTTCTTTGTTTTTATTGAAAAAAACCAAAAAAATAGAAGATGTTGGAAGAGAGTGTTCAACATATGAGACTTTTTAGGGTGTGTCATTTTGATCACCTTACATAGAAAAGCTCTTGCTTTGCGAGTAAGGGAGAGAAATGGAACTTCATGTATGCGAGCATGGCGATCATGCCTTGACTAACCCGGTTTGGTCATGGGATACACCCCTAAGTCTGCTTGTGAAGAAATACTTGGAACTTTAACCAATCTTGGTAAAGATAGTGACTCACTCCAAATCAAGTATATGTCTCCATAAGAGATTTAGAAAATAAACTCTCTTTGAGTGTTGATAAAGTTGGGGAGCTAGTGAGCGAGTTAATAGGAAAGGTGAGTCAATTGGTGGGGAGACAGAAACCATTTGATGAGGAAGCTCCACCACCTCTTCTCTTTGATGGGATGAGAAATAATCAAGACAAGGATCATGTCTAGGTTTCATTCGGAATTATTAACCATTGTGAGGTTAGCAATTCTCTCTTTGACACTATTAATTTTATATCTGAATGTGAAAAATTGATGAACAAATTATGCAATTCAAAAAATGGCTTAAGGTATAAAATGATAGATGAGTATAAAAATCACCTCTTTTTTCTCATGAAAATTTACCTTCCCCCTAAGTGTAAAGACCCTGGCATGTTTTTTATTGCTTGCACAATCTAAGAGACTTTGATTAAATATGCTATGGTGGATTTAGGGGAATCCATCAATATTATACCTTACTCTCTGTACAGATCATTGTATTCTCCAAAAATGCTTGGCACCAGGGTGATAGTACTTTTAGCCAATCGCTCCACCATGTACCCAAGAGGTATCGTGGAGGATGTAATGGTTCAAGTGAATGGACTAACATTCCCGGCTGATTTCTATATCTTAGATATGGAAAATGAGAAGGAATCCATCTCTATATTGTTAGTGAGACCCTTCTTGAAAACTGTTAAGGGTAAGGTTTTATGTGCACACCGGGAGGTCAATCTTAGAGTGGGGTAAATGCATTGTAGAGTTCAGCATGTATGAGAATGTGAATTGCATTGTTGATGAGTCAAATCATGCTTTAATTGATGGTCTTGATAATATTGTGCAAGAGGCTTTCGATGTTGCTATGAATGTGGCTTTAGATAATAGTTCCTTGAATGATGTTCACTTGGATCATAGGAATGCTAGTTTAGTGGAGAATGTGGAAAAGGTTGACCCCCATATTAACACTCACATAGAGTTCTTACCAAAGAATCTAGATAACTTTGTGATGCTTAAAACCAAGCCTTTAATAGAGGATCCACCCATAGTCGAGTTTAAGCCATCACCCAAAGATTTGAAGTATGCATTCTTAGGCGAGGGTGAGACATTACCGATGATTATTTCTAGTAGACTAACTAGTGACAAGGAGGATAGGTTGATTAAGGTGCTTAGGAAATTCAAGGGAGCCATAGGTTAGAGAAAACTGCCTTCACGTGCCTTTAGGTCTTTGCAATGCCCCTGGTACCTTTCAAAGATGCATAGATAGCATATCCTCGGAGTTTATGGAGCGCTTCGTTGAATTATTCATGAATACTCTCCTTAGAGTCATGCTTACATTATCTGGAACTTGTGCTAGAAAGGTGTACTGACACCAACCTTATTTTACACTCTGAGAAATGTCACTTTATGGTAGAAAATGGAATTGTTATAGGTCATGTGATATCGGCTCAGGGTCTAGAAGTGGATAAGGCAAAAGTAGATATAATAAAATCCCTCCCCTACCCTGATTGCGTGAGAGACATTAGATCATTCTTTGGTCACGTCGGATGTTACCACAATTTCATTAGTGATTTTTCTAAGATTTCTTCTCCTTTATACAAATTGTTGCAAAAGGATGTTGAATTCATTGTTCATTAGGAGGGTAGAAAAGCCTTTGACACTTTGAAGGAAATGCTTCTCATTGCTCCTATTATTCAGCCCCCAAACTGGTCCCTTATTTTTGAAATAATGCATGATGCAAGTGATTATACCATAGGAGTAGTGTTAGGCCAGAGAGTAGGAAGAGTACCATATGTCATTTACTATGCGTTAGTGACTTTTAATTATGCACATCGTAATTACTCCACCACGGAGAAAGAGTTCTTGGTCATAGTATTTGCGCTTGAGAAGTTTAGACTGTATCTTTTAGGTACAAAGGTCATTTTATATACCGATCATGAAGCTCTCCGCTATTTGATGACTAAGAAAGAAGCAAACCCTAGGCTTATTAGGTGGATACTTCTTTTGAGTGAGTTTGACCTTGAGGTGAGAGACAAAAGGGGTGAGAATGTAGTGGACGACCATTTGAGTAGACTGAAAACCCTTGAGAGCCAAGATCCCACCAAGGAAAAAGCTAAGTTGGAACACATTCAAGAAGAATTTCCCGATGAGCAATTGTTTGGTGTGATAACTATCCATCCTTGGTACGTTCACATAGTGAACTACCTTGTCATGAGGGAGTTTCCCCTATTTTTATCAAACTAGAAAAGATGGGCTAGTGAATGAGGCGAAGGAATATTTTTGGGATGAACCTTAACTTTAGAAACATTACTCCTATCAAGGGATTAGGAGGTGTGTTTCCGAGATGAGATGGAGCCAATCCTTAGACTTTTCCATTCTTCCAATGTAAGTGGACACTTCAGGTATAAAAGAACTGATAAGAGAGTAGCGAAATGTGGCCTTTATTGGCCTAATATGTTACAAAACACCCGAGAGTTCATTCTAGCTTGTGATAGGTGCAAAAATATGGGCAATATCTCATTCAAAAATGAGATGGCACAGATTCTCTCAATGCCGGTTGATATTTTTGATGTGTGGGGAATGGATTTCATGAGCCCTTTTCCACAGTCCAATGGAAAATTTTATATCCCAGTGGTGGTGGATTTTATGTCCAAATGGTCAAGGCCAGAGCGACGAAGAAAAATAATGCGGCAACCGTGATGAGTTTCCTATAATCCAACATCTTCTCCCAGTCCGGTATACCCGAACCATAATTAGTGATAGAGGTACTCACTTTTTTAATAAAATCATGGGAGCTTTGCTAAAAATTATGGAATGACCCATATGACATCCACTGCCTACCACCCTCAAACAAATGGCCAAGCAGAAATATCCAATCGGGAAATCAAGACTATCCTTGAAAAGATGGTAAACCCGTCTAGAAAGGATTGGAATGGTATATTGGATGATGCACTTTGGGCCTATCCGACTACAAACAAAACACCAATAGGAATTCTCCTTTTTCAATTCTCTTTGGCAAGAGATGCCACCTCCCGTTCGAACTTGAGTTCAAAACAAATTGGGTCGTTAAATGCTTGAATATGAACTTGAGTGAAGTTATGAAACGTAGGAAGTTGTAACTCCAAGAACATGAAGAGTTTAGGATAAATTCCTATGACACCACACTAATTTACAAGGAAAATACAAAAGCACAACATGATAAGAAAATAGCGAAGAATATTTTTTTTGTGGCACAAAAGGTCATTGTCTTCCAATCTCTGCTACGTCTTTTTCCAGGTAAAATACAGTCAAGGTAGGGAGGTCCATATATGGTGACCAAGGTATATGATCAAGGAATAATAGAGGTAAAAGATGGGGAGAATGGCATCAAGTGGTTAGTCAATGGGCAAAGGTTAAAACCTTATTTAGAATGGGGGAATTTGGGGGTAGACAAGGAGGGTAATCCCCTCCTTGGTAAGAAAATCCAAGAATGAACTCTCCCATTACAAATAAGTCGTGAGGACTACAATAAAAAAATGTTTTTTTTCAGATTATGTTGGTAGATTTTGATAATTTTCTGATGATTAGATTGTGTTTGATATTTGTTGGCAATTTTTGGGAATGATAGTCATCAAATTATTTCGTGGAACAATGCTACTCCAGGTTTTTTTGTTTTTGCAGGAATCGTTGTGATGAATTTCCACAATTAATAGAGATGATTCTTCTATGTTTCTCAACCCTTCTGTTTCATATTTGTCACATGCATTAAGGATAAAGCATAAACTAAGTGTGGCGGAGGGGTTGAAATCCCTCCATGGTAGCCTATGATTTGGATGAATGATGATTGTTTTTATGACTACTTTTTCCTTGTTTTGGTACTTTCCCTCATTAGGATTTGTAAACTTTTGGTTATTTTTTTGTTTTTAGGTGTGAAGGCAACTTTTTGTAGTTTGTTTTTGGGGAATTTGGTAGAGTGATTGGTGGTGTATTCTTTAGGGTGTTCTCACTTTGTTTTGTCGTGGAATGTTTTGAGATGAAACTCTTTTGGTTGTGTATTTTTTTTCAGGATGTTTTTGTAGCATGAAACTCACCTTTGGGGCATTTTTTCTACAACACAAAAAAAATTGACAAAATTTGAAAAACAAATGAAGAAAAAATAAATATACCCGGCTAAGTTGGAAACCTGAAAGGGCAATTTAGGCAAAAATGGGAAGAAAGCCCGAATAGGTCGAATGACCTAGGTAAAAATGAGAGGCTAGGCCTACATAGGTTGGAAAACCTAGGCAAAAATGAGAGGTTGTGTGGAAAAAGGTAAGAGGTGAGCTCAACATGTGTAAATGCTAGGATGAAAACCCAAAAGAAATCCAAGGAAAAATGAGAGAAATCGGAAACGGAATTTGAACATCTTTTGGCCATGTTTGACGGTTTCTTAACCAATATCTCGGGGATTTTCTTCGGTGGAGTAAGCTAGTTTAGCACTTATCATTCTACTTTTCCTTTTTTTCCACTTTTTCTTTTATGTATTTTTTGTGGATAGGTTACTTTAGCATGTTCAGGAAGAGTGAGAATTGTGAGATTCTTACAACCGTTGGGGGAACTAGGGTAGCTTACAGGCCCGGCCTCAGTGTGAGGCAACTGAAATGTTTGCCTCAGCCCCCTAAAATTTTAATTATACAGAGGCTTTTTTATATTTTTACTATATATATGTAAGAAAAAATTAATAAAAATTATATGTTTTAGTTAATTGCCTCAATAAATTTTTTCTCTTACATGTGAGGCCCCATTTTATAAATATAATACACTTTAAATATTATATGTGAGGCTCATTTTTCTAATTTGTTTCAGGCCTTCAAAATGCTAGGGTCGGCCCTGGTAGCTTAGGAATAAGTTGAATGTATTGGTTAACTTATATATACATGCTACATCCTCTTGGATCTTTTCTCGTTTTTGTTTGCTCGAGGATGAGTAAAGGTTTAAGTGTGGGGGGATTGATGTGCACCTTTATGCATTGTTAACCAATACATTCGACACAATTCTCATCATGTTTTCATTGGTTGATCCCTTGTCTAAATCCTGAGTTTTGTAGAATTAATTAAATCTAATGGACATTTGGTATTCACAGGAACCTAGATTATCCTTTGTGATCTTACAAGTAGGTTGCTCGTGAGTAATTTTTATCATCATTTTGTAGAAGGCCATCTGCAAGGGTGGTAGAAAATATTTGAAGGTCATTCGCAAGGATGGTTGAAGATAACGAAAGCAATTCGCGAGGATGCTAGTAGATTGAAGGCCACGGACTCCAAATAATAGTAGTAGATGGGATTAATCTCAGAAAAAGCAGATTCAAAGTTCGAGAAGGCCAAGAACAGAAAATAGTGCCAACTAGTAGAACCAGCTGACGGCCAACCGGCCGGTACAAGCCATGCACGAGCTAACACCAGTCATGCACGGTACGTGCAAGCACTTTTCACGTACTCTGTAAATTTACAAGGTCTGTGCAAAGACCCTTACATGATCTGCGCACCTCCATGCGTACCGCTACACCAGTGCTCCAAAATCACTCCCAAACGACTAAGTATGGGCACGTAGCACTTCGTTTTACACGGTTCGTACCGTTTGATCTTCCAAAAGTGAAGACCAGCCCACGGGTGTGAAAAATAGCACTGCCCACGCCATTTTTCTAATAACATGAAAATATCAAAATTTTCCCACTAATAATTTAACTTTTTTATTAACTCTTATTTTCCCTTCAACCACAAACCAAAATAACAAATCTCAAATCTCAAATTTTCCCACTAATAATTTAACTTTTTCATTAAATCTTATTTTCCCCCCTTTTTCCCTACAGCCACATCAAACCCTTCCCACCTAAAGCCCACCCCCTCATCCCCAAATCCAATCCCGAATAGGGATGCCTTTTGACCTCCCGACCATCGTTCTCACACCCAAACCCAACTCAAATTCCTATTCTGGCCTCCTCCACAAGTCTCGATGCTGCCTGGTCCTCAGAGCATGGCTCTACTCAGCGTACTGCACGAAGCCGCTTTGCACCGCTAGGGAAAGCAATGAGGCGGAGCAGGTACGGATTATGGTACCTCTATACCCATGCCCACATAATATTTTCATACTCATACCCGCCCTGTTATCAATGGCGGGTACAATATTAAAATCCACCCCCGCCCCATTGGGTATTATCTAAAATCCACCCCTGTCCCATCACCCACTTGGGTTTTCATACCCACTTCAAATCCATTTTACTCACCCCATTTATATCTCCAAAAAAACACCTAAATTTTACTTTAAAATTTATAATTTTAATATTAAAAGTTTAATACTATTTACATGAAAATATTATAAGTAAAACATGTGTATTATGGATAAATAA
>JAULKM010099302.1:0-10934 GCA_032355605.1 Rubia tinctorum
AGGACTCACAGAGTTCCAGCAATGCGAGTACTTATATGGGTGTTCTCGTCTTCTTTAAGCTTAGCGAGACCAAAGTCAGAGATTTTGGCATTCAGGTCCTTATCAAGAAGCACATTTGTGGCCTTTATGTCCCTGTGAACAATCTTCAACCGCGATTCTTCGTGGAGAAAAGCCAGACCTCTTGCTACACCGACACTAATTTTATGCCTTGTTGGCCAATCTAGTTCTTCAGCTTCTGAAAGCATTCAAGTGCATCAAGAGAATGTGACAGAACTGTGTAATTTCTGCTAGTAAATGAGCTTTAAGAAAAGCATGGAATCAGGATTTACCAAACAAGGCACGAGCGAGGCTATTGTTCTCCATATACTCATACACAAGCAATAATTGGTTCCCCTCGACGCAGCATCCATAGAGCTTCACGAGGTTAGGATGTTGTAGAGCTGATATCATGCCTATTTCATTCACAAACTCGCGGTTCCCTTGGCTTGATTTGGCCGACAGTTTCTTTACAGCGATCATAGTTCCATCCCTTAAATCACCCTTAAATGAACATACAATGTCGGATTAAACAAAACAATCCGCAGTTTAAATTTGTAAGGCAATCTTTTGCTTGAATCACCTTGTACACGGGACCGAAACCACCTTCTCCAATTTTGTTAGCCGGATCAAAGTTGTTCGTAGCAGCTTTAAGCTGTCTGAGAGTGAATGATCCTGTCTGCAAATCTAGCCCCTTCAGATCTGTAGAAACACTCAAATTAAGTTTCGTGATCTAAACTGAATCAAACAAAGCCGAAACTTGAAAACCACGAAAGGTGAAGCAAGATACAAGTGGAATCATCTGAATGAAGACGTACCATTTTCCAGTGTGTCCTTGGGTCGGAAACAACCTCGCCACCAAATAATTACTAGAACCAAAGAAATCACGAACACAACTCCGATCACAATCCCAACTATAGCCCCCGGTGACAGGCTTTTTGGCTTAGAAGCTGGATTTCAACACAAACACACACATACTACACTCAGAGAAGAATTAAAAGGGTAAATTTTCCAATCACTGACTTTC
This sequence comes from Rubia tinctorum, assembly GCA_032355605.1. NCBI lineage: Eukaryota > Viridiplantae > Streptophyta > Magnoliopsida > Gentianales > Rubiaceae > Rubia > Rubia tinctorum. The sequence continues at coordinate 1,064 of JAULKM010099302.1, forward strand.
CAATATGTAACGCAGAGCTTTAGAATGTCTACTTCAGTGTAACACATCCTTCCGACTGTTCCTAACCAAGTCGCTCTAGAGCAAAAGGACGAAATCATAACTGACAGAAAATTACTGCAGCACTAAAACTTTACGTTCAAGTTTCTGCATTAGTTCTCTTTTGGTGCAAGTTTTACAAGTTCTGTTTGAAAACCAAATAGCAAAATCCTTACCAGAATCCACAGAAATTGCGCTAATCAAAGGTCCATATACTCCTGAATCCGGTATGTTAGCAGTCCCTTTTCCGGCCCAAAAGAAGCGGATATCCAAAGTATTATCCTTTACCATAGCTGTGAAGCTTTTAACAATGGGTTTATTAACTCCCCCGGCTTCATCCTTAATATTGAAATCTCCCTTCACCAACTTCCCCTGAACGATGTGGCAAAATAGACATGAGTACCACCTCTCAACCTACTCGATTCATGCTGTTAAACAGCAATGCCCATTAAGACACAGACCTGAATGTAGATATCAAAGATGCGCCTCCCAAGACTAGCATATGACTTGTCATCAGTGAACATGATTTCCGCAAAATGAAGGTCTACAATGTACTTCCCATTTTCCAGGCAGAAACCATAATATGTCAACGAAAGGGGGGACGGTCGAGCATTTTGATATAAATCCATATTCTTTCCAGATACTGTTGAGATGTATGGATCATTATCGGAGTTATGACCGAAGAAGTTACCCGTACTGCTAAGTGACCAGCTGTTACTACTGCTCCGAACAAAATTTGAAGGTCCTCCTGGTTCCATATCTTCTTCATAAATTGTACCGTCATCAAGTGCCAATCGTCTTCCACCACAATTTATATGGAGATGGTTAAATCCTAGTACAAACAAATAACAGAAAATGTACACAATGAAAATATTAGCTGTAATAAAAGCTTCGTTTTAGTAAGATATGCAGGTACTTCTTCACTTTTCTTGATATTATAGGTTTAATTTAGGGTCAAAGTTTATTTTAATTAATTTTGAATTGTTGCTACTAACCACTTGAAATGCATCTTTTACATATAGATCATCTTTTATAGTGTGTAGGCTTGAAGCTTATATTAATTTACTCTCTTGTCTTCTTAACAAGACGTGTGGAGTAAACAGAAAGTAATGCTGAAAAAGTCAGACAAGATAAACTTACTTCTTGAACAGGTAGAGCATGAACCTACAGCTCTGAAAAAACCATGAAAATTCCGAAGTCATAATAAGGTGAGAGTACTGTTAGAAAATATAAGGTGGGAGAGGATCTGCATCCTGTTCAACACAATTTTCACAATCGATAGTGTTATCCAAGTGCTATGCAGAGGGAACTTACGATGAGTTGCCTTGGGAAGAGCTTTTAAACAAGTTCCTGAAATATATTTAACTCAGATGTTAGATAACGGACATAAAGCTTGGCACATGACTACTGATGTAAAAGAACTGAAAGCAATCTTACGTTTGTCCTCGCTGACAAATTTCTGCTGCTGCATTTCCAGAAAATTTGTTGTATGAAAGATCACTGGAATATTAAACATATGATTGTTTTGAAATTTCAATCAGAATGAACCAACATTCCACTTCTATGCGCATAAGTTACAAATAAGAAGAATGCCATGAAAAAGATAAAACCCAGACAAAGCACAAACATCTGTTCAACTGATGATATATTGTCCATTAAGACTGTCGAATAAGCGCAAGAATAGCGTTAGAAAACCTTTACGGACCTTCAAATGGTTTTTTATAGTCGTATAATTCTAGTTTGATAAGACAAAACAAAGATCAGACAACAGATGCATTGATCTGGTAGATAAATATTCGACTTACACAACTTTTCTACTATTCAGCGCCCAATCAGGCACTTCTCCAGAAAGGAAGTTCCCAGATAGATACCTAGATTATAAAATGCCTGTTGTGAGTTATCTGATCATTTATAAATGGAACTTAACATATATATATATTTTTTTTGCCACAACACTCTATTGAGAAATACAGTCAAAGGGGGAACACAAACTGGTCTAGGATAACTGCTTTGATTCTTACATGTAAGTTGTGCCTGATATATTAATAAAGCTTCTTGGAATTGATCCAGTAAGTTTGTTGAAACTAAGATCCCTGCAAGACAGCATTGCAGAAATTTCTTCAGAAGAATTTTATGCCAGACAACTAAAAGTAGCTAACCATACTAGGAGAAGTAAACTATCTCTAATACGCGACTTGGCCGCAAGAAGATGAAGTTTATCCTTCCATTCGCACTAGCACATACTGCTGCCTTTCTAAAGCAACTTTACTTATAAGTTAAACAGTTTTAAAAGCAGAAGACATTTTTGGAGGAAAAACAGTAGCTGGTCTTCTCCTGCTTTCAAAATAAGCGACCTTTGCTTTTAAGCACAGCTACACCAAACACAGTCTAAGCATGGCAAAGGGTGACTTTTAGTTCTCAATACCAAATTCCTTATTTTCTACGTTGGTCCAGCTAATCCCTTATTACATACAACGTATATACGTGTCCATGATATCAAAGTTTCCAACCTTTAGCTTCAATAAGCAATAAATCTGCTCACATAGTAGGGTAACTTAATTATTGCACAGGTAAATAGTATTCCAAAAGCACAAGCACGAGTAATATCAGCATAATAATGTAACTCACAGTAGGTTCAATTCTGTCATGGAGCCAAGATAATCCGGTAACGTCCCAGTAATATTGCAGCTCCTTAACATACTGCACATCATGTCAGATAGAATGAATGTCTCTTTTGACAATGCAAGAATTAATCAAAGGACTCACAGATGCGTCAGATTTTTTGCTTCACTTATCGGAGGAAAGCTTGTGGCGTTTCCAATCAGATCACTGATTCTCCTGCTCATGTCAGTATTGTAAATGATCATGTTTTGATCAACGCCATCAACTAAGAGATTAAAATTTCATTAGAACCGCAATAAAGTACAAACTCACAAGATGGTTAATTTCGTCAAGGAAGCAATGCTCAAAGGTATTGGTCCATTCAAACCAGTTCCCTGAATAGAGCTGCCATCACGGTAAATTAGCATCCGAAAAGAACAAGAAATGTGAAAAATCAGAATGTGAAAAGGGTGTTGATGTCTCACAGTCGTTCAAGATTAGTCCAGTTCTGGATGAAGCTTGGTATAGTCCCATTGAATGGGTTACCACTAATTCTACTGCATTTTCAAAACAATCAATGACTTGGTCAAGCTTGCAATGTAGATATGCGTTACACAGGATGAAATGGAATCAAAATGTTTAATGAAAGTTGAGATGTCTCACAAATACTTCAAACTAGTCAACTTTGCTAGTTCTTCAGGCAACTCCCCTGTTAAGTTGTTTGACCACAAAGTTCTTTATTGCCAAAGAAGAAAGTAAGGTTATCAGTTTTCGTAACTTGATCAAGGAAAATGACATGAAAAAAGATAAAAATGACTTGTTAGAACAACAACATCCAAGCCTTTATCCCACCACACGAAGTCCTGTTCCATCAAGGCACATTGTAGACATAGTTTTACAAAACAGATTTAAAAATATAGTAATTTTTCAAAAGGGGTCTCACAAATTCTCCAGGCTGGCCAGGTTCCCGATTTCCGGAGGAATGACCCCAGACAACTCATTGGCACCCAGATCCCTGCCATATTTCACCACTCAGAAAATTCAAAACTTGAACTCAAAACAGCATCAAAATCTCCAAACATAGAGTCTTACACATTTACTAATGTGCTGATATTTCCAAATTCTTTCGGTATTGGCCCCGATAATCTGTTTCCATACAGAAAACTGCAGCACCAAAAACAAAGAACTCATAGCTCCACATGAATTATGAAAAGGTGCAAAATAATACTTCCTCGTTCTTCTAAGAGTGTCACACATTTACCATTTTAATCTTCTGTAATCTTAAATCATCACCCTTATTTTATGGCAAACTTCCTTTAATGGCAAAAAAATTGATCATTCACATCCACTCATTAATCTTTTCAATCTCTCAACTCAATTCTATCCACTCATTTCAAATTGCATAAAAAATCGATCTAAATAAGAACAGAGGGAGTAAGAAAGCGAGACATACATGTTCACAAGTTGCATGGAACCCCATTCTATGGGGATAGTACCGTTCAGGTAGTTCCAGGACAGATCACTTGCAAATTGCAGCAAACTTAGATTACTTTATTAAAATATATACGATGAAGCATAAAGTTGGGTGCACCTACATAACCTTTAGGAACCGGAGCTTTGCCAACGTAGGCGGCAATGTCCCTGCAAGATTTTGAGCTCTGAGTGATCTGCAATGTTATCATCAGTCTCATAAGCTTTTCACAGAATAGGGAATCCGATATACGATAAAAACACAGTTTCAAAATCAAATTGCACCGTAATGTCAGTTAACCCTTTACAATCAGGGCTGAATCAGTTAATTGTTCTATTATGTTTCTATTATCTGAACTGATCTAATTTGATTTGATATGATTTGATTTGAACTAAACTGAATCAAGATGAACTGAAGTGAAATACAGATAAATTCTGGAGAACATGGCATAAGTGCAGTGAAATGGAGGAAGTATGGAGAAAGTCTCAGGAAATGCGGTATTTCCTTAAATTTATCAGATGACATTGTATCTGAATCAGATGTCCAAGGGGCGTGTACTACGACCGATCGTGAGCCCGAGGACCCTGGTGTGGGCAAAGAGGTGGTTTAACCCATTGTTGTTGCTGACTCGGTCACTGATCCACCTTATTTTTATCCTTCCGCTATTGAACTCTCCCGGGTTTCATGCCTTCTCGACATGGAATAGTGTATCAATTGAAGAATGTGTTATATGGTCTTCGTCAAGCTTCGTGGTCTTGGTTTGGAACCTTTCCACCTCTTTGTAATCCTATGGGTTTACTCAGTCCTATTCCAATTATTCTCTCTTCATTTTATGCTAAGGTCACGTGCAACACTATGTTCTTGTCTTTGTTGAGGACCTGATCATCTCTAGGAATGATTCTGCTTCTATTCTGTCTTTTAAGCAGTACTTGGGCACCAATTTTCACATGAAATATTCGGGTACTCTTAAATCATTCCTTGGCACTGAGGTTTCTCGTAGGTCTTTGGGTATTTTTTATGTGTAAACTGAAATACACTTTGGACATTATTTTTGAGACTGGTCTTCTAGGTGCTAAAGCAGTGACTTTTCCGCTAGAGTGAAATCATTTGCTTGCTCTTGCTACGGGTTAGTTCTTTTCAAACCCCAAATCTTATAGGCATTTGATTAGTCAACTCATTTATTTTTCATTTACTTATCTAAATCTAGTGTATGTAGTTTAGTTTTGGCCAAGTTCATGCGACATCCATGACAGGAGCATTGGGATGCTACTTTTCGCGTTGTGCGTTATTCAAACGATTGTGTGGGTTAAGGTATTCTTTTTGTTGACGATTGTGACATTTTTTCCCCTTCTAGTTGGTGTGATCTGACTGGACTGGCTATCGCTTGACTCATCGGTCCCTTACTGGATAGCTTTTGTTTCTTGGTTGTTCTCTCAACTCTCAGGAAAACAAAAGAAACAACATAATGTTCCTCGTTTTTCTACTAAAGTCGAGTATCGTTCAATGACTAACATTACCTCAGAGTGGAGTGGCTTAAGGCCTTTCTTAAAAGTCTTGGTGTCGATCACCCCAAGGCTATGTCTGTTTTGTCATAGCAAGTCTGCTCTGCATATAGCCTAGAATATAGTGTTTCGTGAGGGCACAAAGCATGTTGATGTCAACTATCATTACGTCTGTGATGCCATTCAAATTGGACTTATTGCCTCTTATCATGTGTCTATAGTTGAGCAGCTTGCTGATATTATCACTGAAGATGCAGGCAAGAAGTAGTTTATGTATCTTCTTCGCAAATTAGCCACATATGATCTGCATGCTCCATATAGGATACTTAAAAATTAATTTCATTCATTAATCTAAAGAAATTAATCAGTTGGGGTTTTAAGAAAATGACATATGATGGGGTTCGATTGAAGATTGGGTAAAGTCTTGCGCTCGGTACAAAATGGTCCACATGCTAATGGGTATCGGCAGAACTATGGTGTGAGTAGAGTAAATTAATCGCGGGCCTAGTGTAGTTGAATTGGCCAAACTTAGTTTTTTTTTTTCTCTTTTGCAATTTATAAAGTGGATTTTTAAATCACTCCCTTTATTTTGCTACATTATGCCATGTATTTATACAATATATTTTTATTTATGTTTTGATAAATAAAAGTTGATGAAAAAAAACATAGCTAGTTTTATTACTAGAAATTTCACCAATTGAGTCTACTATTTTTAGGTTAGCATTTGAACATGCTTTCTCAGTTCAACAATCACCAAAGGAGGCTCATTGGCAGTCTGCAACTCAAGTTCTTCGCTACATTAAATTCATCTATGTCAAGGGATTCTTTTATCTTGCAACAGTTTGTTGCAACCCACAACTTATTGTGATAATAACTGCGCATCCCGTCCATTCACTCTGTGAGTTTTAACAAGTCAATTTGTTCTTCTCTACAATTCTCACGTGTCCTAGGAAACCAAAAAAATAGCTTACAATTTCTTGTACTTCTACCAGTTGCGGAACCAGGACAAAATTTAAGAGGGGCTGAATTATACTGTCAATTTTTTCCCAAAATACTTAATTTTACTTATTCAAACAAACAAATAGCAGTAAACAAATAAATATGAATAAAAGTACAAAAATTATATCGGTGAACAAATGATACTTATAAATTAATTTATATCTGATTAAATTAATATGTATTAATTACAATCAAATAAGACGAATAACTAAATTGAAATAAACATATATCTAAAAATTAATTCAATAATTCAATAACTTAATTTAATAACATAATTAGTTACTTGAAAATATATATCTAATGGAAAATTGAAATTCCTTTAACTTGGAGAATTGAGTTGTTTGAATAAACATAAATTCCGTAACATATATTTCACCTAAATCACATCTTAGTCTCTCCTTATGTGATTAGATAAGCTAAAATAATAAGTTTCCTAATGAATTAAAGCAAAGAATATAGTGCTACAAGAGAGTCCTGATGAACTAAAACAAAGAATATCCTATAAAAGTGGCTATAATAAAGCTCCAAGAGAATCCAAATAAATGTTTTCCGCGTTTTTCATTTCAAAGAATCGTTTTCTCAAAAGTTAGATTCAAAATTTAGCCACTTGGGAGAGATAATAGCATTGTACAACTTAAGAAACTTTGGTCTATTTTATTTTTAAAATAGACCCAACCCAGTTACATAATTTATTTGAAAAATAATGTGAAATGAAAAGGCCCAACTTCTGAGTTTTCTTCTTCCTCCTGTGTCTCCCCTTAGTATCTTCTTCTTCCTCTCAAGTCTGCAACTTCTTCAAAATTTTCGATGGCTGATGGCAAATTTTAGAATGAAAAATCTTTAGGGCGAATGAATTTCCTTCCTGGACGGTGCCTTTTTCATTTTTAATGAGTCGAGTCGCACAATTACAGGAATAGTATTACTCCCTTTGTTCTCCGAAGTTTACCAAGGTGGCCACACCGACTCGCCCCAGTTCAGTTCCACGATTGACTTATGCCGAAACAGAATATTGGTCTAAGGCGCACTAGTGGAGAACATGCCGATTAAAAGCGGTTTTAGTGGATCAGAAGTCACATTTTGGGTGACTTCTCTGGTTCCACTTTGATTATTATCAATCAAAAGCTGTTCAAAAACAACCTTTAATTGGGATCTGATTCAAGTTTTGAATTCGGAACTTGAATATGATTTATTAAAAAAAGCTTCTCGAAACCAAATTAGGTTTCTGACAGCTTGCGGTGAAACAAATTGATGGACCATTTTTAACGAAACATTAGATCTATCTAGAACTAGCAAATGCATTTTCCCCAATTTACATCTGTGTAAATAAAAAAATCACAAAAAAAGATTGATATGGAACTTCTTCAAGGCGACGAGAGAGCCACTCTCCCACGATGGTGCCCTTCCTCATGGCTTCGAACTTCTCCCACGGCGGCGTTCTTCCTCGCGGCGTTCTTCCTCTTTAAAACAGACGGTGACAGAGCCCTGTCCCCATAGTGGCAGAGCCGTTCTCCCAGACGACGGTGGGGCCCTTATCTAGTGGGGACGCGGTGGAGCTATGGTGGAAGTTGGCGTAAGGATGATGGTGGAGGCCGATGCTAGAGAAAAGGAGGGAGGGTAAGAAGCGTTAAGGAGGAAGAATGAAGGTGAAGGAAAACCTAAGGAGGGAGAGTGAGCGGCGGTAAGGAGGGAGAGTAGGCGGCGGTAAGGAGGGAGAGTGGGTGGCGGTAAGGAGGGAGAGTGAAGGTGGAGGTAAACCTAAGAAGGGAGAGTGGGCGGCTAAGGATGAAAGGAAAACAAAAGGAGGAAAACCTATGAAAAATAAACTAAGTATGGAAAGGCTAATTTTCATTTATATATTAAGTCAAAATACCAAACAAATGCACCCAATTAAAAGCGGTTCTACAATAGATACGCATTTAAATAATTTTCATTAAAGGCACAACTGCCTTTGATCGATTTTGAACCACTGTTAAAATGAAAGGCATGACCTAGGATGATTTCCGAGTTAGGAACCTGTTTCAGGTCCTAATCAAAGGTGGTTTCTGTCTTTAATCAAACACTCTCCACTAGTGGCGGCTACTTGATCAAGGTTTTTTTGGCTCAAGGCTTTTCTACAGTCTCTTGATTTTCGTCATTCGTCTTCGATACAACATACTTGTGATAGTCAAGTTGCTCTCCATATATCCATCAACTCTATATTTTATAAGAAAACTAAACACAATGATATTGATTGTCACTTTGTGTGCAATCGATTCAATCTAGCTGCAATATTACTATTTCCTTTGTTCGCTCATAGGATCAACTTGACGACATCTTCACCAACGTGTTAAGGCAAGCAATTGTTTACGTACGTACTTACTTCGCAAGTTGTATATTTGAGGTTCGTACTCCAATTTAAGGGGTATTGGGAGATATAAATGGTTGATTGGGGTTAGAATATCTCTTTCATTAATGATGATCTTAATTACCATATAGCTAATGAAAATGGCTGAGGATTCTTTTCCTCATATTCTTTTCTTTCATTTTATATTATGTGGTTGAATTGTGGACACCACTATACACCATCATCATGGTATTATTACATAATTATCTTAAATTTCTAAGTACAGTCATAATTTTGAAATATCATTAATAAATTTGAAAATCATTGCAAGAGTGATGGTTTGTTTTCATAATCTTCAGAGCTAGGTCAAACAATAGTGATAATTCTAATGAAGATATTCTTTCATAATTTTGTAAACCACAAAAGCGCGACCGTATATCAAAAGGTGAAGGCGGTCGAATTAACTCACATGCTATCAACATGGCAGACAGTGGTATTGAAGAAGGAACAGATGCAAGTAACTGAGTTCATATACTTAGAGGTGGAATTATTTCTGGTATTCCAATTGCTCAGTCCACTGCATGGATCTACGCTGAAATCCCAATCGTTCTTTCCCAAAGTTGAACCGATTTCGCGCAGAGCATTCACTGCAAAATACATAAAGATCCGTCGAAATTTGGACGCAGAAAAACTACGGATGGTGTAAAACTGACGTACCTTCATCAGCAGGGAGAACAACGGCTCCAGAAGCAAGAGTTGCGAGGTAAATGAGCAGCGGAACTGTTGGAAACAACATTATTTTGGCGTTCTTCTGCGCTTATAACTGGAGGAGATGGTATGCGTGAATGAATGCTGAAGAAAGAAATGAGAAAGACTCATATGAGACCGTCTCACCATAACTTATGGTGAGACAAGGAACAAAATAAAGTTTTAAAAATT
>JAULKM010099303.1:0-10933 GCA_032355605.1 Rubia tinctorum
TGAAAGAGTAAAAATAGAGTCTTACTACATGAGTTTGGAAGCTTCAAACAATTGCTCCCAAGTGATAAGTTTAGCTAACATAAATCCTACTAACATTCATACATAAATTCATACATAAACAAAGAGAGAAAAGATGAAGAGAAATAAAGAACTAGGGTTTTTCGAAGAGGATTTTCGGCCAAGACAAAGTTGGAATGAAGATAAGATAAAGGGTATTTATAGTACAAAAGTTGGTGAGAAGAATGGTCAAAAAGGTATTCCGAGGGCTGGATGCGCGCGCTGGGCATGCTGGGCGCGCGGAAAATGCACCATGCTGGGCGCTGGTGCAAGGAAAACGGGCGCTGGCGTGAGGAGCACGGGCACTGGCGCGGAAGCTCTGGGGCTGACGCGCAGGAGGCTTTGCGGGTGCTCGGGAGGCTGCGCGGGAGGCCTGGACGCTGGCGCGGAGGTCTGGGCACTGGCGCACAGTCGAGCGCGCAGGTGCTGGTCGCGTGTTTTTTACCCTGAGGCCAGATTTTGTCACGATTTTGGGCGCGCGGGCGTGCGGTTGAACGCCCGGGCAGCGCGCCCGGTCTTCTTCACTCGGCCAGTCGGTCTTCGCGTAGGTCGCTACGGGTGAGCTGTTGATCCGATTAGGGAGTTCTTATAGTCAATTTTATAGTGCTCTAAAAGACGAATCCAATGGTCCCACCCTCAGAGGTTGGTTCTTCTTGAATTTTTCCCGGAACTTGGTTAAAATGTCCGGATCACAATTCATCTGCTTCTTTGTCTTCTTTCTCTGACCCTTTTATCTTCTACCACTTTTTGACTCGTGGCCTTCAATATTCTACCATCCTTGCGAATGACCTTCAATAAAATACTCCAAAGTGCTTACGACCAATCTACAAATGAAGCTCACAAAAAGGAATCTAGATGCTCGTAAGGACCAAAAATTCATTAGACTCCAACTAGGTTGCAAAATGAAGGATTTAGATATGAAAACCGAAAACGATTATCCAAACCCCTTACAATGTAAACCTACCTAAATCTAGCAATCTTCCAACAAAAAGATAATAAAAGAGATGTTAAATACTTCGGAAAATACATGAATTTGACGTCATATTAGGTATTTTGGTAATGGAAGAGTTGATTAATAGATTTAATCAACCTTTTGAGGAATAATATAGTAAATGTATAGTCTCATTTTTTGCCACTTTAGGTAAGAATTGAATTGGGCCAATTTCTGTGGGTCAGATGAAAATAGAAATTGTGTCACTTTTTTTGGGACGGAGGGAGAATAAAAAACACTAATATGTTATCAAAAGGAAATTATATATGTTGGATAAGTATTAAGAGAAGTTCTCAAGTTAGACCGCTTAACGACTAGAGCAATTTTTCAAAAAAAATCATTTTTAATAGTATCTAAGGTTGATTTTAATTATTTATTTGTTGACATTCATTTTAAAAGGTTTTTGTACCTCGTTACAATAAATAAAATTAGATACCAAATCACCCTATTAGCTAGTCATACTAATTATAAAATCACCTCGTTTAACGGTTAGTCGATCTAAAATAAAACTCTATGAATAATTAATTATTATCAAATTGAATGATATTTTTTTATAAAACACACCACATATATATGAGAATGTCTCATGTTAGATTGACTAACGGTTAGACCAATTATGAAAACCTCGTTTGGTTTTTTATATATCTTGTTTCATATTTGTTTCTACTTTTTATATCCTTTGTATTCACTACATATATGAACACACACGGCGACAATTATCTGTGAGTTTTACTTTCCATCACTTTTATACATTGCGATAAAACTTTAACAAAATTCAAAATTATAAGAATCTCATTAGGATAAACAAAAAAAATAACGTCAAATCACCCTATTAATTACGTCAATTATGATATGAGCTCGTCTAATGGCTAGTCGGCCTAAAACAAGACTTTTTATAAACCGTTAGACTCTTGTCAGAATGACTAACGATTAGACCAATCATGAAAATTTTCGTTTCAATAACTTTTAAGGTCAAATTTATAATTAATTGTATTTATACATTGCGATATATTTTAAAAAAAATTCAAAATTATTGAAACATTGTTGCAGTAAATAAAAACAAACATTAAACCACCTCATTAGTTACATGAATCATAAAATAACTCTTTTGGAGGGTTAGTCGGTCTAAAACAAAAACTATATGTATATATGGTTATTAAATTTAATATATATTTATGTCTATTAAATTGAATAAGCGACGCGTACTAATAAATAAGTTGTTATACATATGTCATGTTTTAGTTCCGACTATTTTAACTCTCTGTTATTTAAGTGCACTCATATGTTATAGGCCAGGTATTAAATTCACTGACTAACTATTATCCTCCCACCGAAATATAAAGGCGTCATTCTACTTTAATAAATAGGTTCAGTTAGATGAAAAATACATTGACTTGGTGACGAAGGACGGAGCTTGGTGACATTATTTATCTGTCCCAGTTATGATAATAATGTCATCAGATTTTCACTCACATTTCACCACTGGAAACACCTTTCTTTAACACGGGTGCGTCTTTTTGGTCTTTCATCGATATTTGTATTGAAATTGAAATTGATGTTCATGAATATTATTGATGAAGATATCATGCTGCTAGTGATGATTGGAGCATTGACGGGTCGTTATTGATTAATGACCTAGCGCAGTTGATTAATTTATGTTGATCAGACTTGTCAATAATATTTTTTGGTGGTAAAATAAAAACATCAAGGCACTTGGGACCAACTATCGATAATGTCCATTTTTGACATATCAGATCTTAATTTAAAGCAGGTTTTTCTCTGATACAGTAAACTAGATTAATTTATATTGATTAGTTACTTTGTCAGAGGAAGACATGCATAATAAAATAAGATCTGATATGTCCAAAAATGGATATTATTGCTAGTCGGTCATAAATGCTTTGGTGATTTTATTTTACCACCAACAATTTTTTTGAAAGCTCTGATCAACATTAATTAATCTAGTTTGTTTTATCAGAGAAATATCTGCAGTAAAATAAGACACGATAATATAAAGAGAAATTCTCTTATATATTAGACAAGCTAACGGTTAGATTATGGGTCGGATTTGGGTCGGGTCTAATAAGACCCAGACTCGACCCTAAAAAATTTAGTTAGACCCATACCCAAACCAGTCCCACAGGGTCTGAAAATATTCGATCCATACCCAAACCCGATGGGTCTAACGGGTCTTGGATCCAAAATGGGTTCTTAATGGGTCTAATATTCTGATTGTTTTCTTCATTAAATAAAAAAATATTTTCTTAAATACAAATAATTCAAATTCAATATGCATATGAATTATGTTTTCAAGAAAAAAATATTCAATTCATATTATTGGTTGAATTAAAAATAAAAATACAGAGAGGATATGACAGTAATTTAGAAATTAGGGTAAAATTATATATAATTAGGGTTATTTGGGTCTAAGGGTTGGGTATGGGTCGGGTCGGAGTATTAATATTTTAGGCCCAAACCAGGACTCGTATATTAAATTCTAGACCTAGACCCAAACCCAGACCCAGGCCCGATGGGTCCAAACAGCATGAGTTTGGGTCGGGTCCTAGACCTATGATCATTCTCAGGTTAGACAAATTAGGGAAAAAATTGTGGAGAAAAGTGCATTTTTTAATCCTATGTTTGTTCGAAAGTACAAATATAGCCTTGTAAAATCTGAAATTGCAAATCAATATACCCTTGAGTTAAAAAGAACAAAGGAAAAAAAGATATAAATAACCCTTCCATATCTCTAGTGTGACTATGTGGTGGTCGGAGGGGAGTGGTGGTGGGTGGCGGGGTAGGTCTGGGAGGGAAGGAGAGGCTGGTGGGGAGGGGAAATAGTCCGAGGCGATCCTAGTTAGATTTTGGAGACGTGGCTGGGAAAATTTTGGCTCCCCTCGGTGGATTCCGGTGGTTCTGGGGGAAAGTGTTCTGGGTGGTGGATCGGAGATGGGGTGAGCAACGACGGAGCGGCGAAGCGGCGTCGGATGTCTATGGGCGATGGGCGGCACCGAGGTGGCCGACGGTGTGTTTGAAGCAGAAGTATAGAGGTAGGGTCATTAATTTTCAGTTTTAAACCTAAGGGCATTTATATCTTTTTAGGTTTCGTCAACACTTAACTTCATTGAGTCAATGCCGAAATTGAGCAAAACAGGTATAACTCACTAGCGGAGAATGATTGGTTCCGATAAATTTCCTAGGAACCACCTTCTGAGGAGGGTTCCGAGCTCAAAACCCGGCGATTCTGGACGCCTTCAAAAATCAAAGGCGGTTCAAGTTCGTTGGAAGGAGGTTATGAAAGAACCGCCTTTCATTTATATGAATCAAAGGCGGTTCACTGAAAAACTACTTTTAATTGAGTACAATTGAAGGGGGGTTGTGCAAAAGTGACTTCTACCGTGGTAGGTTCCAGATTTGGAACTGGGATAAAAAATTGGTTCTTAGTGAGAAACCTTTTTTGGACCAGGGCCCTTGAACGGGCGAATAATGTTACAAATTTGTAACACCCTCTTATTGTAGTTTCGATCTAGGAACCATTTTCGATTCTTTGTGATTCTGTGCAAGTTCAGTTCCGCTATTGGAACTAATTAAAATGAGATGTTTAACTTTAACGGGTTGATACCAAAATATTTTGAGAATAATTTGTGACGAGTCATAACCCACTCTTTGGGGTTTCTTGTGGAACTAATTCCTAAAGGTATGTTTAAGTCAATCACTCATTAGAATTCATTCAACTCAATTAGAAATGGATTGAATTAGGGTTTATGTGTGTAAATTGTTATTTGAATGATAATGGGTTGGAGTAGGGTTTAAGTTGTGTGCGATAATAGTTTTAAACCACTCCAATGTAGGTACGTACACACGCAGGATCATTTCATGGATAAACTCAAACTTATCGATGGTGATCATAGGAACTCACCCAATTATATTCCCTTGGTAGAATAATTTGTTGTGTTGGCTTTCGAACACACCTCAAAGAACGGGGGCGGTTCAGGAACGTTGTCCATGTAAGTATTGTAAGAATGATGCATATGAGGGGAGAAAGTTGCGTGAACATCTTATAATGCAAGGTTTTCAAACTAGTTATACTCACTGAATATGGCATGGGGAGGTTCTCACGGATATTGTTGATGATGTTAAAACTAAAGGAGGGGTTGATTTGGATGGAGACGATAGATTTGTTGAGATGATGGAGGATGTTGTTAGAAAATTTCACGGTAAACCCGAGGCCCTAGAAGCGCTGATCAATGACAAGAAGATTTTATTGTATGCTGGGTCCAAACATTCTGTTTTGAGTGCTACGTTGAAGATAATGAATTTGAAGTCAAAATACAGGTGGACCAACAAAAGGATGATTGAGACACTTGAATTTCTAAGGGAATTGCTTCCAGATGGTAATCTTATGCTCGATAGATCGTATGCAGCAAAAAGGATTCTTTGTCCAATGCGATTGGAACTGGAAAAAAAATGCATGCTTATCCGAATGATTGTATGTTGTATAGAGGGAAGGAGGACGTGGATAGAGAAACTTACCATGTATGTGGTGAGTCTCGATACAAGTTGAAGCGCAGAGAAATCACTGTGGGTGCAAAAGTTGGTTTCATCTCAAAGAAGAAGACCCCCACTAAAATTTTATGGTATTTTCCAGCTATTCCACATTTGAAGAAGTTTTTCGCTTGCAAAGATGATGCTAAGTTAATGAGTTGGCATGTAGATAGAGTTAGACCTGGGGATGATGTAATCAGGTATACGTCGGAGAAGCTTGATACCCTTTACTCTGAGTTTGGTTTGGAGCCTCGACATGTGAGGTTTATCTTATCGACTGATGGAATAAATCCATTCAGTAATATGAGTAGCGCACATAGTTCATGACCTGTAATGTTGGTAATCTACAACCTCCCCCCTTGGTTGAAAATGAAACGAAAGTATGTGTTATTATCCATGATGATTTCGGGCCCCAGGAAACCTGGTAATGATATAAATGTTTATCTTGCTCCCCTTATCGAGGATTCGGTGACGTTGTTCAATGATAGGGTTTGAAATTATGATGATCTTGCGGAAGAGTATTTCACATTCAAGGCCTTGTTGTTTTGCACTATAAATAATTTTCAGCTTATGAAAATTTGTCCCGATATTCGGTGAAGGGACACTACGTGTGTCCCATGTGTGAAAGGGAATCCTCATTTTTCCAGCTTAAACACGGATGTAAAACTATTTACCAGGGGAACATACAGTTTATTCCTCGTAGGAACCCGCAACATTCTGCGTAGAAGTGGTTCAATGGGGAGATCGAGTTAAACCCAACGCCGTTACCACTAATGGGTGATCAAGTTTTTAATAGAGTTAAATAATTTCCAAATGGCTTTGGGAAGGGTAAGCAAAAATCTTTAGTAGAAAGAAGTTGGAAGAAATGCTCTATTTTTTTCAAACTCCCTTACCAGGAGGACTTGGATGCCAGACACTGTCTTGATGTAATGCACATCGAGAAAAATGCATGGGATTCATTAGTGGGTACACTGTTAAATACCCCTAGGAAAACTAAAATGGGTTGAATGCCCAGATTGACATGATCAATATGGGTATTAGAGAGTCTAGGTCCTGTTACAGATGGTGATAAGTGTTATCTCCTCCTGCATGTTTCTCCATGTCTAATGCATAGAATAAATAGTTTTGCGACACCCTTAGTAGTTTTGAGGTGACCGAGGCATATTCATCTAACATAAGTTCATATGTATCAGTGAAGGAGGTTGGTAGGCCTTAAATCACATGACTGTCACAATTTGATGCAGGAGTTATTTTTCATTGTGGTAAGGTCATCTTTGTCTTTCCATGTAATACTGTTCACTACGAATCTTTGTTTGTTCTACAAGTCCATTTGTTTCAAATGGATTACCGTTGCAATGCTTGACCGGTTGCTAGCGATAATTGTTGAAGTTCTATGCCGAATAGAGGTGTACTTTCTGCAATCATTTTTTGACATTATGGTCCATTTGATTATTCATTTGGTCCGTGAGATCAAGCGATGTGGTCCTATATTTTTGAGATGGATGCATCCTTTTGAACAATATATTAAAAAAAAATTCAATAAATCTAGATGCTACCTTAGACTTAGAAACTAACAAATAAACCCAAACAGATCAGGAATAATTATCAACGATAGTTAAAAAATAAAATGCACCACTAGAAGATGTTGTTTTATAAGGACCCCAAACATCACAATGTATTAATTCGAATAAAGAGATAGCATTCGAGGAACTCAAAGCAAAACTATGTCTATTCTGTTTTGCTCTATGGCTGACAGAGCAAGGAACAAAAACATTATTTGTGCTAAAATCAAGAGTAGAAATAGAAGAAAACATCGTAGAGGAGGGATGCCCAAGATGCTGATGCCATAAACTGGAAGATCAAATGGAAGCAACTGTCGGAATAGACTGCGAGATATGAAGAGGACCATTCATATCCAGCAGACGAAGCCAATAAACCCCCTCCCCCTGTTGTTCACCCACACCAATCACAGTCCGCATACTGATTTTCTGTAAAATGCAATAATTTTCAGTAAACAAAGCTAGACATTTTAATGCAGATAAAAATCTAGAATATGATATTAAATGGCATTGCAAAGAAGGTATGTAGAGCACATGAGTAAGAGTAACATCCCCAAAGCGAATAGAACCATATTGGGTTGCAGGTGGCACAGAACCATCAGGCAATATAACATTCACAGAATGAACAGTAGTAGTGATATCAATCAGAGAACCCTTGTCACTGGTAATGTGATATGAGGCTCCCGAATCAAGAATCCATGGTAAAGTAGACTTGCTTAACCCCAAGTCAGTCACAACATTAAACTTATTAAATAAGTGTAGGGTCATACTCCATTGGTCATTAGACAGAGCAAGGGTATTCCGGAAGTAGCGTTAACGTGGCCAGGAGGGGACACGGTGGCGCCGGCAAAGGGAGGCAGAGTTGGGCGGCCTCCGACGGCCGGTCCGCCATTCTCGGCGGTGGCAGTCGGCTGAGTCGGTGCCGTCTTCTTGGTCTTTTGGTTCAATTCTTTGAACCAATCTGGTACTTTAGTGAACTTGAAACAAGTATCTTTGTCATGACCCTTGCGATGACAATGTGTACAGATCAGATTCTTCCGATCAGCTGAAGTGAGAACAACTGGCGAAGAACCCAAATGTGGTGGGCGTCGTGCAGCATATACTAGAGATTCAATGGAAGACTCACGAGCCCGAACAATGGCCCTGTGATTCTCCTCCTGAGAAACAAGGGCATATGCACGCATAACTGGTGGAAGGGGATCAGTGGTCATGATATTGGATCGCAAGGTGTGATAATCTTCATCAAGACCCATGAGAAATTGGTAGATCATATCTTTCTCACGTTCTTGGAAGGCATTGCCAGCATGGTTGCAAGTGCACAGGGGTTTACAAGCTTCACAGGTGCAAACTAAAGGAGGTCGAAGGGAGATGTAATCACAAACAACTTCTTCATTTTGCCAAAATAAATGGCAATAGTCTGACCATTCTGCTGATAGTTCTGGATATTCTCACGCATTTGCAGAATTTTTGGATCATTTCCAAGGGTAAAACGCGCCTTGAGATCCTTGCACGGTTCCTTAACAGTGGCATAATAGGTAGTAGAGGAACACAATAGTGGATCCAAGGTCGGTAAGATCCAACATACCATGGTAGCATTAATTCTAGGCCAGTCAACCGCATCAGGATGATCGGCTGGAGGTTTGGTAATGGTTCCATCAATGAAACCAATCTTCTTCTTGGAAAGCATAGCGCCATGAATAGCGTTAGACCATTCAAGGTAATTCTCTTCTCCTTTAAGTATGACGGGACAGATTGACAAACCTAGGCCATCGATAGTACTGAGAAAGTAAGGGTCGTGCATAGATCGACCAGTAGGAACAGATCCTCCAGAGCCTAATTGCAGTTGCAACCATTTGAGTAAAATTGCAATCACATCGGTGGTGTTGAGGTTCTATAGTTTGTTAGCCTTGGCTTCAGCTGCAATGCGGGTTTGCTCAGCAACATCGGAACTGGAACCAGGTGCAGACATTATTGCAGATCAGCGTCAAACGCAGATCAACGACAAGAACGGCCCATGCGGTGGATCGTGTCGGTACGACAGTGGCGCGTGGACGATACAGACGGTGCGTGCAGGGAACGCACGAGCAGATCGGAGCAGGTACGATGTCGAATATATGCGGAGACCAGGAAAAAAATCGCGGCGGCGCGTGATCGGACGCGTGGCATAGCTGGGCGACGGCGGTGGCTAGAAAGGCAGTGGAAAAAAAAATTTATTTTAGGATTTCATAATTTTAGGCTCTGATACCATGAAGAATTTACGGGGTAATAATTGTGTGTTTGCATTCATGCTCTGGGTTACATTATATAGTAGTACAAAAGGCCTTAACAACACTAAAAAATGAATTCTAATCTAATTACAATTACAAATAATATTCACATATATTACTATTCCTTAATAGCTTCCTTCGCCGCACTTGTTAGCCATTCCCTTCTCCAAATCAGTCTCAAGGTTGTTAACTGGCAACTCAACCGCCTCAGTAGTAAGGGCTAAAACTTGCTCTTGGTTTGCTTCCTCCATCAATGTTTCCCACATGATAGGGTTGGTTGGCGCCACATTTGCTACATTCGGGCTCAAATCAAACTCTTGAGAGCATGTGCAGTGGTAAAACCACTAAAAACTCACTCTTGTGATTTCTTTCAATTAAATATTCATTCTCTCTCTTCCACATCACCCAAAGCAACCACAAAGAAACCACTTCATTTTTTACCCCCACAATGGTAGAAACCACAAAGAAATCACTAGATGGACCCCACTTGATTTTCTATATCATAGTCATTGATTTTATCATTAATATTTAATTTAAACAAATTTCCTACCCAAAATAAATTGAAATGTAAAAATTAATAATAATATTTTAATTTTAGTATTTAATTTCATAATTACAAATTTAATTTTATAAATTTAATTTTTTCATTGAAAATTGAAATATCATTTAAAATAAGTTTCCGAAAATAAGTTGACAACTACTCTTTTGTTTGTACATTTATTTTGTTTGTAAATTAATTTTGTTTCTATTTTTTATTTTAGTTTCTAACTTTTTACATCAGTTCTAATTTCATCTTATTTTGTTTGTAAATTAATTTAAAGAAATAAAATCAAATAATTCATGTGTGAAAATGACCGTTGGTGTGAATTTTTCAGAATTTTTGAAAAGTTACCGTTATGGACACGTGGCACCTTGTGATAGGGCTTCGTGTCCAAATGCCACTGCCAGTTCAAAATTCAACCGCTGGGGCCACATGTCCCAACCAGAAGCTGACACGTGGCCTGATGGAATTTTTAAAACAAAATAAGGCAGTTTCATTTTTGACACGTGGCCCAGTATGGGATTGCCATGTGTCAAACGGAACAAAAATTGTCAAAGACAACGCCTGCCTTTTTTTACCCGCATGCCAATTGATTGTTTGGGGGGACAGCCGGTCCCACGCACGTGGGTTTCTGATGGGAATCGTTGCTTCCTCTCCAACCCAGACCCGGTTTTTCAGTTTACAAACCACAAAGAGACCCCCATTGTGGGGATTTGTGGTCTCTTTGCGGTTTACCGAATTGAAACATAGATTATGCCATGCTCCTGTTCTTGCTCTACCTGATTTTAATAACACTTTCGAGATACATTGTGATGCTTCTGGTGTTGGTATTGGTGTTGTATTGATGCAATAGAATTGACCTATAGCTTACTTTAGTGAAAAGCAAAAGGGAGGTGCTCTTAACTATCCTGTTTATGATAAAGAATTCTATGCAATTGTTCGTGCTTTAGAAACTTGTCAACATTATTTATTG
>JAULKM010099304.1:0-10933 GCA_032355605.1 Rubia tinctorum
GAGAAACCTTGTAAGTGTACCCTGCGGGCTAGACGCTTATAAGTCGAGTTGAGTGTACCCTGCGGGCTAAACGCTGCAATTCGTGCATTTATTTGAGTGGTGCAAGATTCTCAAATAAATAAATATCCAATTTTCCGCAACCCAGAGTTTTCGCAAGGAGATTCATATCAGTTTGTCTCATGCAAAACCATTTTATTATATGATTAAGGCCAAATGAATAATGGTGGACATATAAAATAAGATGCATCCAATCTTTTTGTGAAAAAAAAAGGTTCGATGCGTTTGCTTCTTCCAAAAGCTCTAAATAACGGTGATGTCGATGTAGCCGTCGTGGTCCGCCAACGGCCACCGCCATCTTTGCCTTCTCGAGATTTACTTGTGGACGTTAGCCACCGAAGTCTTTTTCCAACAGAATTATCATGGGTCGAACTTGAAGTCGAGATTCGACGAACGATTTTCTAATTAATCACATTCATCAGCCATTTCAGGATATTTGGTACTTACCTTAATCTTGTCTTACTCCAACCATTTTTCGAATTCGAGCATGATCCGGACCATTCTAATGCTCATCTCCCACCGCAAAATGTTGGTCTACAAAGCGAGCCCATCACCAAGATAGGAAGTAGGGGTGGAAAAATAGATCCGTAACCCACAGGTTAAGCGTGTTATCTAATTTTAAACTCATATGGGTATGGGTAAAATTGGTAACGGGTTAAATAGCTAATGGGTCAAATAGGTAGTTGAAAAATATGGGTTGAACGGGTTGGGTTTGTGAGTTGACCGCGGGTTTACCCATATGGGTTAAAACTTGCGGGTTACTCATATGAGTTGGTATATAAACTCATATGGATCAATATAATGGGTTGAAACCCGCGGATTTACCCATATGGGTTGGTATATAAACCCATATAAGTTAATATATAGGTTAAAACCCATGAGTTATACCGTATGGGTTGATACATAAATTCATGTGTGTTTATATATAGGTTGAAACTTGTGTGTTTGCCCATTTTTTACCCGTGACTTGAATGACTTTCAACTCGCGGGTTGAGCGGGTTTCAACTCGACCCATTTTTACCCGACCCATTTTTACCCATCATAAAATGGGTCATACCCATATTTTTTAATTACTCATTTTACCCAACCCGTATTTGACTTGTCCGCCCATTTGCTACCCCTAATAGGTAGCGTACGACGATTCTATTGAATGGAGACGTCCTGGGATTCTGTTGAAGGGAAAGGATGCCCTTGCCTTTTCTTTTTGAAAAAAAAAGTAGGCACCTTCTCATTAAATTATAGAATTCTGGTTACAATCATAGGTTGTGTGCACAACCAACACTGTTAATATGTCTTTATAAACTAGAGAACATTATCACTAAAATGAAAATGATCATATCTATTACAGGGTGGGATGAACTCCCACATGAGTGGCTCCCAGAGAGTGAATGAGGTGAGCCTCCCACTTGAGCTCCACGCCAATATGGTATATTAGAGCTTGCTCCATGTAAATCTGACGCATAGAGACTTAAAGATCATCATTTATTAGGGGAAAGAACCAGAGTTGTACCTGGTCAGTTGAACACAGCGCCCTGCTTGCCTTGGTGGCTGAATGGAAGGAATTATAGAGATGTGGTCCACTTGTACTTTGATTACGTCTAACAGTCTCGATCTCTACCCACTAAACAGATGACTCAAACAATCATAGTAGCCCACATTAGACTCTATAAGCATGCAAATCTCTAACCCGAACCAATTTGAATCTTCAAGATATGTCTGTCTATCCTGAGATGTCTAAACTAACTGCAGTCTACTAATCTATTCTTTAATTTTAGAGGATTTTGCCAAAAGTATGTTGTCTAAATTACTTTTGACTCGGATTTCTCCTATCCAACTCTATGAAGAGAAGATCGAAAGCCAACATGATTTTACCGTTTAAAAAGGTAAACGATAATACATAGTTAGCTAGGAATTCTAATCTAATGCTCTAGATAAAAGACCCATTTGTTAGCTCGCCTTCCTTATTGTACTAAACTAGAGTTGAACCTAAAGGAAACTCTAAGAAACTGAAGCATACACAAAAGGACCAAGACACTTGAACCCCATGACCTTAGCCCTCACTAAAATAAGGGAAAACCCTATCCGTATGTTCAATCCATATGTTCAGACCGTGTGACATCGTCGGACTCGCCTTGCCACTGATGGCCTCGCCTGAACGTCGGTGCATGGGGGCTCGTGTCTTCCATATCTAGTTCCGACTGGTGTGCCCTATCGGATCTAATTGATCGGCTCAATTTGTTCACCGGAAAGCCCCATTACTCGCGTTCTGGGATTACCTTGCCTATTGGGCCACATTCAACTTAATATCAGGTGTATGTTTAGCTTTTAAAGTTCACATCAATTTAAAAATAATATTTTCAAAAATTATTTTAAAATAATAAAATATCAAATCAATACAGTTTAACATCACATAAAATACTAAATGTACATAAAACTTAAAAAGTTAAATATCCAATAAAAATACTACTGTACATCAAATCAAAATAGGTTAATATGGAATCAAAATACTAAAACTACGCTAAATTGAAATAGTTAAACATCAAATTTAAATTTAATTTGTTAAACATCAAATAAAACATTATACACATAAAATAAAATAGTTAAAACACAAAAAATACACATGAAAGAGCCCATCTCTTAAAAAACTATATTTACATGAGTTATGGAAAAACCGGGGATTCAAGGGCAATTTTACCATAAGAGATGAAAATTCACGGGTTAAAAGCAATTAAAATGTGGGTCAAATTTGGTTATAAGTTATTTGGGTAAACTCACACGCCTAATATATATTATATTTAGAGGAAACCATATAAATTACATATTTTACTCTAAATATATAATGTTTCTAATCAAAACTCAAATGTTTCACTTGCAGCTACTGTAGAGTATAAGCCCTAACTTCATAATATTATGATTAAACTACGTCTTTTCATGTGCTTACGAAAAGACGGTCTTTCACAAGACTTTATAATGATTAAATATTAAATAAAATACTAAAAATACACATCAAAATTGAAATAGTTAAACATCAACTAAAAATATTAAAATATACACATCAAATAAAAATACTCCCTCTTTCCCAGCTGAATTAGCACACACACCTATTCATTTAGTCAAAATCGATTAATTTGAAAGTAAAAATTGAGTAATATATAAGATAATATACTATCACGTGGGATCTTGTTAGAAACGTCGTAGTATCTATTTTCATAACATTAACTTTTATTATTCATAAATGTGCACGAGTAAAGATATCAACTGTCAAAAATAATTTTGGTCAGCTTGTAAAAGTCAACATGTGCAAATATATCTAGGACGGAGGGAGTATTAAACACCAAATAAAGACACTAAAAATTCATATCAAATTCAAGTTAAAACATCAAATCAAATACTAAAATACAAATCAAATAATCTGAATAATTAAAAACCAAACAATTACAATAAAAACTATATCAAATTATAATGTATATATAAATAAAATAAAATTTTAAAATACAAATTGATTTTTAAAAATCAAATAAAAACAAGACACTAGTTGGAAATAATAAAACATTATTACTAATATATATTTAACTAATTCACGCTATTAAAACATCAAACATATATCAATTAAAAGTATAATATTTAGGTAAAAAGGAATGTTGATATTAATGTTAAAAACAATGATAGCTAAAAATTTAATGCGTCAATCAAAATAAAAGTATAAGTTAAAATTTTGAAAACTAAGATAATTAAATTTCAAAATTAGTGTAAAAATGTATAGTGCATCAAAAGTTTAACATATAAACTCAAGATTTTTCCAAAAAAAATAATAACTTTAGAACATGTGATTTTAATGGAAAAAATATGTTTGACAATATACATCACACAAAGATCAAGTATTATAATTGAAACATCACATTTTGGCTAAGACATGTCCAAGCGCGGGAATATGAATTTTTGTTTTACCGATTAAATTTTCTAACCCGATTGCATGGCTTGCGAGATTCTCAAGATCCAAAGTTATTATTTTTTTCAATTATTAGCGTCTACTCCCAAAAAATGTTTACACACAAATTCTTTCTTATTTTCTCATTTTCTAAAAGTTCTACTACTATTTAGAATTCTATCATCTATAATACCGGTAAAATTTTCATTTAGTTATACATGAGTTTGTGATATGATTAAGTAGTATTAGTGTACATCGGTACACTATCAATTGGTTTAGCCGAAATGGCGGTTCATTTTGGTTATTCATTTTCAAGTTTGTTACTCACTCTTTTAAATTTATTATGACACACTTTTCATTCAATTTTTTTCAAAACATGTTTGATTACTAATAATTTTTGTTACGTATATTAATTTTATGTAGAATAATATTTGAAAAATAAATGTTACGAAAAATTCAATGATATTTCACGTGATAATATTACTACTTAAATATTGCATGAAATTTATCATCAAATGTGGTTTGAGAAATTTGATTGAAAATTGTTTCAATATTAGTTGAACGGATGGAGAATGAAGTATGGAGTTTAGGTAGTGAGAAATTGGTGGCGAACTTTTGGACTAAAAAGCATGTAGTTTAGTGCTGTTCACGATAATATATTTGAATGGACATATTTATAATGATTAATTTCAGTATGCGGCTACAAATAATCCACACAATATTGTACTAGGCGATGAGTTCCGTGAGTCCTACTTTGTACTTCTTTTGGATTAAAGCTCCCCAGTATCTGAATTTATTTTATTTTTTAAAAAAAAAACTCCCTATCTGAAGGTACATAATTTTTTTCATCATGTTTTCTAAACAAATTTTGATCATAAAGTTTTAAGGAAGGCATAAATAATATTAACTATTTTAAATTTAATGAGGGTATAAATAATATTATTGCATTCATTAAAATTTACTATTCAAATTTTAAGGAGTCAAATAACTCATACTATTTAACTATTTTAACTAGCAAAAATCTACTACTCCCTAGTCTCTAAATATTGGCACACTTTCCTTTTTTGTTTGGTATTTTAATATTGGCATATTCCTTTTTTTTGGTAAAATTAAGATTGTTTTCATTTACTTAATTTACTTTTTACTCTCTCAATACAATCTCTTCCATCAATTTTACCTTTCAAAAAAATGTGCCAATATTTAAGGCCCATTATGTTTAGCTAGCAAATACTCCGTCCGTTCAAGCAGTAATGACATATTTGTTTTTTCACAATCTTCAATGATCATGTTTGACCGTCAATATCTCTAGGTACATATACTAATTCCGCATAAAAATTTGATATTTATAATATGTATGTTAAGATGAATTCAATAATATCTCACGTGATATATTTATTACAAATATATTAATTTATATTTATGGTCAAAGTTTACCAAATTTGACTTTGAAAAAATAAATATGTCATTACTGGTGGGAGGGGTGTATATACTCCCTCTGGTTCAATAATATTGGCTCACTTGCTTTTGACACTTGGATTTAAAAAATGTAGAATTAGTGGTGGAGAATGTATTGAAAGAGTAAAAAGTAAAATGAGTAGATGAAAACAATCTAGTATTTGCCAAAAAAAAGGAAGGAGTCAATGTTAAAAAATCATCCCAAAAAAGTGAGTCAATGTTATTGGACCGGAGGGAGTACCGTGTTTAGCTAGGATCGAACCCACACGTTTTGAAAATTAACTCACTACTTTAATAGGAGACTAAAATTAATGTTAAATTAGTAATCCATTATCTAAAATAACTAGCATAGTTGAGAGTTTTAAGTTGAAAAATAATTAGCTAAAATAACATTTAGTGATTTGATTAGCCGAAGTAGCCAGAATTCAGCTAGCGTGTATTAAGATGCTCTTAAAAACAGTTTATACAGGGTAAACTCACAATTACGCAACAACGTCTAATTTCTTTTGGCTTCAAAAATCGTTTCTTACTAGTAATTCCTTTATTTTTAGTACCAACAGCTGCAGCAGCAGCAACTTCAATCTATTACCACAAAACCCAACTCGGAAGTTGGAAAATTGGCCTAATTTACCAGCACAGCACATTTTCTGCACAACAATTGCTCATTGCACAAACCCTGCACCACTTCCAAGCAAGTAATCAAACCCCAAAAGAGAAGCAAAAATCACATATTTGCAGGCAACAAAACAATTAACAAAAAAACACACAACATGCAGAGTAACAACACAAGATTCAGGCCTTCAATTATTCCAAATTGAGAAATCTACTACCTGGACAAAAGCTTACATGTTCGCACTAATCCTACAACAAAGACAGCGATAACAAATATTCCAATACACCGGAGCTTCCTATTCATTTTACGGGAGTCTAATAACAGACCAATTAATAAGAGTTCACTCTTGCACAAACACCGTCCACAAGTGCAACAATGACTGACCCTCTACACCTATAGAACATGTCAATCCTAAACCCCCTCCGCCCCCCTACCTCCCCCAAATCTGCAGCTACAGCTGTGACCAACTCTGCTGCGGAGGCTGCTGCACTGGAGCACCTGCTGCCGGTCCTCCCAACGCTACATTGCCCAGTTCCTCCAGCTCCCGCAATGCGTTCGCTGCACCAGGTAGACCAGCATTGCCCTCGAGACAGGGCTTCAGGATACTCACCGATTCCCTGACCTTCGATTGCTGCCAAAAGAATAGGAAATGTTAGTACAAAATAGACTAAAAATATTAGCCTCGATTGGATAAATAGATCTATTCAATCAACTTACAAGATAGTCAAGCTGGCTCCTAATCTCATCGTAAGCTGGACCTTGCTGCTGCCCGCTTGGCCCTTGAACTCCACCAGGTGAAGCAATCTAGCATACCAGATTATCAAGAAACAAGAGAGCGCAGATTCAGTAACACAAAATTTAAGAAACCGGAAAAACACCTTTAATTAGTAACAATAAAGAAGCATTGCTCTCAAATGTCCAGCACAATTCAAGACAAAATATTCACTTTTCATGCACACCTTATGCACATTTCTTGCACTTCCAAAATAAGTTTTGAATGAACACACAGATGTTTACCTTGAATCCAATTGCTGAAAATTAACTAACAGAATTAATTATGATAGAGTGGAGCGCTAGGCGCAAGTGTGCGCTTTCAGGGCAAACCTTATGCACACCTTATGCACTTCCAAAATAAGTTTTGAATGAACACACAGATGTTTGCCTTGACTATTTAACATTATTATCAAATCCAATTGCTGAAAATTAACTAACAGAATTAATTACGATAGAGTGGAGCGCAAGGCGCAAGTGTGCGCTTTCAGGGCAAAAGCGCACGCACTATATGTTCAAGGAATATTCAACAACGAAACACAATATAGCAGCAACCAACCATACAACAATAAGAAACATAGTTAAAATGTCTAAACATATCAAATTTAAAATGTCTAAACAATATAAACACAATTCTGGAGCAACCATGTGATAATTGAAACTGCAGCGACAAAGAGTTGTTCGAGAAGAAAAAGGGAGAAGAAGAGAGAAGAATAAATACGAATATAGTTTCATCATCAAAGCGCAAGCGCGCATTTTAAAACACAGGAATAAGAAACAGGACTTCAGGTACTAAAACAAAAAACAGAATCACAGAAGGAAGTTTTTCACATAAAGAATTGGTGTACTATTGAAACCCAGATTGTGTTTACTGCCAGCTATTGTGAAATCAATCAAATAATATCAATCTGTTATATCTCTTTCAACTTTCCCATCCAAAACAGTTTCAAAGCATCCTAAAATTTCATTTTGCATAGGAATTTTAGAACATTCAAGAAGGTACTAATATCCTTGTTTTGTAAATGAGCAAATATGAGTTAGATGTCCTCATTTATTCTAGTGCAGGAAAGAGTAAGAGTCACACTCTGGCAATATAAAAAATTCTTTCCCCGCTATTACAAGTGTAGAATCTACAAACAGGTAGTTTTCCATCTAATCCACAGTCCGTAGTATGGTTGATAACAAATTTTAGTCAGTTTTGACTAAGTTCTGCTTCCTGAATAATTAAAAAAAGATACTTTCAATTATTTGTACTACATAGCTCTTATATTAAAGTAAGCTTCTACATGGGACTTGCGAGAAATTCAAAATTTCCAAAGGTGCATGCATTTAGTCTTGAGTGACTTTATGGGACTTTGGGACGTGTCTTGAGTTTTCGGTCGGTTTTACTTTTCCTTAAAACTGATTTTGAGATGAGTTTTTGAATTGACAAAATGATAAAGAGATTTTCGAAATTAGTTTCAAGCAAAAGTCTGAAATCATTAAAAAAAACTACTAAAATCCCAAGTCGCACCAAAATTAATTTTGCACAAACTTAATCTTCATGTCAACACTTGCCTATCAAAAAACAATTTCAAAAACCTATCATAAACCAAGTCAAAATTTAGCCCAAAATCAATAATAAAGTCATGACCAAACAAAAATAGTTTATAAGTGAAATTTAAGTTTTGAAAATTAGTTTAGAAACCCACAATTCAAACTTAAAATTTTGAAAGAATTAATTTGAATTAATAAAACACTAATAAAAAATTTAAGTCAACACTTGAAGCCTATAATAAAATGTTACTATACCAAACAATTTCTTGGCCAAAATTAGTTCATCATTCAAAACCAAAACCTTTACATGTTTCAAGCTATTTCAAG
This sequence comes from Rubia tinctorum, assembly GCA_032355605.1. Classification (NCBI taxonomy): domain Eukaryota; kingdom Viridiplantae; phylum Streptophyta; class Magnoliopsida; order Gentianales; family Rubiaceae; genus Rubia; species Rubia tinctorum. The sequence continues at coordinate 8,688 of JAULKM010099304.1, forward strand.
TATGTACCCCAAGTTATTTCAGGTATGCACCTACATTAACTGTACACTGTTTGAAATCATGACAAAAAAATGGGCCTTGAAAAATCATGAAAAAAATAAATCTGCCTCGAAAAATCATGACAAAAAGGTGTGCATTGAAAACAATAATAAACTAGTCAAACACTAGAAGCCAATTTTAAATTGTTGCTGTACCAACCAGTTCCTTGCTCAAACTAGTTCTCAATTCAAAACCAAAACCTTTACAACATATGCAGCCCCGAGTGATTTTCAAGTAAACAGCACATCGTTTGAAAACCATGACAAAATAGCGTGCCTTGATAAATCATGACAAACAAGTGTGCAGTTCCCAATTAAACAGACGGAGTAAAAGAGGTTTTCTAGGATAGATCAAGAGAGTCAAACGTGTCTAGAAAGATTGATAAAAAATTATGCACTTACAGTTGGAACAGAGGGGGTTAAAAAAGGTTTTCTTGGATAGGGCCAAGGAGTCAATGGCACAAACATTGTACTAAACACAGAGGACACCCGGCGCCAGTTGCACATGAAGAGTCACATTGGTATAAAAATAGGCTTTAAGTGGAACTGCAGAAGTGAACAAAACTCGTATAAGAGTCTTGTTTTAACAACTAAAGTTGGCTTAGAAATGGGTCTCTTTATGAGAAACGAAGTGAATAGAGGGAAACATACACTCCTTCCATCCCTAGGCCTTCTTCTTCCAACTTTTCAGTCTAGCTTTTTCAAGGACCATTTCAAACGTTACCTGAAAAAGTGTGGGAGGAAGACCCAGGAACGAAGGGAGTAGCTAAAACAAATTCTCTGTTTGCGGGGCTAACTCTTTTCAAACTTTCCATGCTTTTGGGCGGGTGGATCAGAAGCAAATAAAAAAAGAGAGTTTAAATAGGCAATGTCAGAGAAGAAGTGAAAACATAGGCTAGGAAAAAACCGTCATTTGCTCAGTAGGGGAGAGAAGAACATGACGACAAAAAGAATTTATAAGCAATGATATGTAAATAATTTTTTCTCAAAACTATTCACCGCAAATAATCTAGAAAATCCATGACAAAAAGATAGTAAAAAAAGTGTTTTCTCAAAAAAAATTAAAATTTACACCACAACCCCACTAAAACACCCCCATGTTTACACACGTCTCCAACAAACACGTTTCAATCAAATAGACGCTGCTAAAACCATGCAAATTCATGCAAATAAACGTTAAAACCCTGGAATTAATCGTCAAGAAAACATTAGACCACATGCAATTTTGCAATTTCATGCAGAACGCACTAAAACTCTGGGATATCAACCGTCATATAAACCATTACCTTCCTAGGTCGTCCAAGCGGCTTGCCGCTGAGCTTCCTCGGCATCTTAGGTCCGTTCTGAGCAGTCTGAGCTTGCGGCCCGTTCTGAGTATTCTGAGCTTTGAGTGACGGCCTTCCTCGGCGCTTCGGCAGCGAAGCAGGGGTGGCAGCAGGGTCTATAGCCCCTTCTCCAACATACACGGCCGGGGCCAAGAAGCCGCCAGTAACAGCAGGGGCGGAAGCATCCTGAGCAGGCACATTACTCCCACTCCTCTTGGGTGGCCTGCCGCGGGGCTTTGCCGGAGTCCCATCCAGCTTCAACCTGGGCTGCTGCGAGGCTCCAGCAACAGGCCCCGCCCCCGGCGCAGCAGAATTGCTAGCATTCTTAGCTGCTACCTTCCTTGGACGCCCGGGAGACTTCTTCCCTATAATCCCTTTCGGCTGCAGCGCCGGAGGAGCTCCAGACCCCGCAGCCTTCTTAGGACGGCCGCGGCCGCGCTTGACTCCACCGGAGCTGGCCGAACCCTCCACCACCGGAATGTGCACCGGTCCATCAGATAGTCCCAGAGAGGCAAAGACGTCGTGCTGAGTTACAGTTGCAGCAGGGAGAGGAGAGGGCTCCGGGGCCTGATAGGGCTGAGCAGAGGCAGGAGCCGGAGTCTTGGGCTTGGGGGGACGTCCGCGGCGCTTGAAGGCGCCGTTGGAAGAGGGGGTTGGGGCGGCGGGGGCAGATCTGGCAATGGTGTTGGGCAGAGCATACGAATGTTTAACCATGACTATTATTCCTTGCTCTTTCAACTTCTTGAGGTGCGAAGTCAACAACACAGAGTGAGTAGCCGCAGGGAGATTGGCGGTGGAGTACTGCTGTTCGATGAACTTCCCTATCGCCCTCTTGCTCGAACCTTCTCGCTCATTCAAGGCAACTATGGCCTCCGTTATCATCTG
>JAULKM010099305.1:0-26839 GCA_032355605.1 Rubia tinctorum
CAACTATGAATGAGAGAAGTTGCACAACAATCGAATTATATGAAGATGGACTGATATGTCAACAATATTGTATTTAATAATGGAAGATTTGTCCAAAATTGCAAACTCGGAAAAATTCATTCTCGAAAATTAGAAATTGACACAAAATTGTCCAAAAAAATACAAATGAAATGTCTTCACACTATAACTAATCCATAGGAACTAGAAAACCAAAAACATACCCACCCTAATATTTTACACACTGTAGATGTAAAAATTCAAAGGAAAACAAATAAAGGAATTTAAAAACCATACCTTTGAGAAGGGTTGTTTAGGGACTCTTAGAATTTGAGGGAAAGTTAAATGTTTTTGAAATGATTTCTAAGATTTGCTCTCTCTACATATATATAGTTAATTTAACCCATAGTGAATTGCCCTTCAACGTGTTCGGCATCGCACGTCAATCTCCCCATCAATCGTCCTTACCGACAAATGAAAAACTTGTAACCGACATTGGCTAGCTTGAATGTTGACCTAACAATTTCAGCCCGCTAGCATAAGAAGTGGCCGGCGTTTGACCAAAAAATATAATTGACTTTCAAAACAGTTTATAGTATATTATAATCTACTAATTGAAATTTATGACTGTCTCTTAACTCTATAGTCGCCCAGACAAAAAATTTGACCGACAGAAGAATGAGTTCCCATAGACAATTTTAAAGAAATATTAAATGCTTGTATGCAATGTCGTTACTTGTCAGTTATACCGATGGTATGACCGACAAAGTTGCGACATCTAATTTAAATGAAAATACCACTAAAAATAAGAATGTACGTGGTCGCATTACATTTGCATAGACTGAAGGTTAAAGGAGAGTCTACTTATGTCCCATGTAACCCGAGCAGCTACAAAAAAATAGGGGATTGATAGAAAAAAAAAATCGTGCATTAAGAATGGAAAATTACAAAAAAAACACCGAAAAATACTAAAATATATTAAAACATAGTACCTAGGTAGATATTTATGAAAACTTTGCTCACCTCTATTGCAGAACAACTAGTGTGATATCCATTTTCAGCTATGATTCCAAATATTCATATCACTAAGATTAAATATATATCCATGGAAATAGGTCCATGGACGACGTCGGTTATAATAACAGGGTGTGATGAAAGTAGCTGACAACAGCGATCGGAAACCAATTTCCCAAGAGACAAAGAAGTCAAACATCGACCTTCAATTAATCGTTTAAGTCGAAAGATATCACACACACACGACAGTAAAAAAAAAGGGGAATGGCTAACATGTATGTGCGACATTTCTCACCTATTGTTTATACCGAGAGTGCTGAGCGAAAGAAAAATGAGTTAACATTTAAAATCCTAAAGAAAGCATAAACACTGGTTACCAACATTGCTAACTTATCGGTCACACCAATATGCTAAAAGAGATGGGGTGACGTATCATTCTTCACAAAATAACCAAACTATGAATGAGAGAAGTTGCACAACAATCAAATTATATGAAGATGGACTGATATGTCAGAAATATTGCATTTAACCCTGGAACATTTTCCCAAAATTGCAAACTCGAAAAAATTCATTCTCGAAAAATAAAAATTAACACAAAATTGTCCAAAAAATACAAATGAAATGTCTTCACACTCTAACTAATCCGTAGGAACTACAAAACCAAAAACATACCAACCAAATTATTTTACGCACAATAGATATAACAATTTGGAGGGAAAATGAAGGAATTGAAAAATCATACCATTGAAAAGGGTTGTTTGGGGACTCTTGGAATTTGAGGGAAAGTTAAGTTTTTTGAAATGATTTCTTAGATGGAATCAATATATATATATATAGTTAATTTAATCTATAGTTAATTTCCCTTAAACGTATGCGGCATCGCACGTCAATCGTCATGTCAATCGTCATTACCGACAAAAGAAAAAAAGTAACCGACATTTGCTAACTTGAATGTTGACCTAACAATTTCAGCCCGCTAGCATAAGAAGTTGTCGGCGTTCGACCAAAAAAATTTAATTGGCTTTTATAACAGGTGTACAATATATTAGAAACTACTAATTGAAATTTATGACTATCTTTGAACTCTATAGTGGCCCAAACAAAACATTTGACCGACATAAGAATGAGTTACCATAGATAATTTTAAAGCAAGTTAAATGCTTGTATGCAATGTTGGTAACTGGTCAAGTATACCGATGGTTAAACTGACAAAGTTGCAACGTCTAATTCAAAACAAGATATCACTAAAAATAAGAATGTACGTTGTCGCATTACATTTTCATAACCAGAAGGTTAACTGAGAGGCTACTTATGTTCCATGTAACCCAAGCAGCTATAGCAAAAATCAGAGAATACTAGAAAAACATTCATGCATTAAGAAAGGAAAATTACAAAAGAAAACACCCAAAAACATATTAAAATATACCAAACATAGTACCTAGGTTGATATTTATGAAAACTTTGCTCACCTCTATTGGGGAACAACTAGGGTAATCTCCATTTTTAGCCATGATTCCTAATATTCATATCACTAAGATTAAATATATATCCATAGAAATTGGTTCACAGACGACGTCGGTTATAATAATAGGGTGTGATGAAAGTAGTCGACAACTGCGATCGGAAACTAATTTCTCAAAAGACAAAGCAGTCCAACATCGGCCTTCAATTAAAACTTTAAGTCGGCCAGACATTACACGTACACAATGGTAAAAAAAGGGGAATGGCGAACATGCATGGGTGACATTTCTCACCTGCTGTTTAGACCGACCGTGCTGAGTGAAAGAAAAATGAGTTCACATTTAAAATCCTAAAGAAAGCATAAATGCTGGTGACCAACATTGCTAACTTATGGGTCCCACCAATAGGCTAACCGAGATGGGGTGACGTATCATTCTTAACAATCTAATTATATGAAGATGGACTTATATGTCAGTAATATTGCATTTAACAATGGAAGATTTGTCCAAAATTGCGAACTCTGAAAAATTCATTCTCGAAAATTAGAAATTGACACAAAATTGTCCAAAAAATACAAATGAAATGTCTTCACACTATAATTAATCCATAGGAACTACAAAACCAAAAACATACCCACCCGAATATTTTACACACTATAGATATAACAATATGGAGGAAACAAATAAAGGAATTTAAAAACCATACCTATGAGAAGGGTTGTTTAGGAACTCTTGGAATTTGAGGGAAAGGTAAATTTTTGAAATGATTTTTGAGATGGGCTCTCTCTACATATATATATATATATAATTATTTTAACCCATAGTGAATTGCCCTTCAACGTGTTCGGCATCGCACGACAATCGTTCCGTCAATCGTCCTTACTGACAAATGAAATAACTGTAACCGACATTGGCTAACTTGAATGTTGACCTAACAATTTCAGCCTTCTAGGATAAGAAGAGGCCGGCGTTCGACCAAAAAATATGATTAACTTTCAAACATTCTATATTATATTAGAAACTACTTATTGAAATTTATGACTGTCTCTGAACACTATAGTCGCCCAAACCAAACATTTGACCGACAGAAGAATGAGTTCCCATAAACAATTTTAGAGAAAGATTAAATGCTTGTATGCAATGTCGGTAACTTGTCAGTTATACCCATGGTTAAACTGATAAAGTTGCGACGTCTAATTGAAAAGAAGATATAACTAAAAAAAAGAATGTACGTTGTCGTATTGTATTTGCATAGAATGAAGGTTAACCGAGAGGATACTTATGTCCCATGTAACCCTGGCAGCTACAACCAAAATTGGAGAATACTAGAAAAAATATTCATGCATTAAGAATGGAAAATTACAAAAAAAACACCCGAAAACATACTAAAATATACCTAAACATAGTACGTAGGTTGATGTTTATGAAAAATTTGCTCACCTCTATTGGGGAACAACTAGTTTAATCTCCATTTTCAGCCATGATTCCTACTATTCATATCACTAAGATTAAATATATATATCCATAGAAATTGGTTCACATACGACGTCGATTATAATAGCAGGGTGTGATGAAAGTAGCTAACAACAACGATCGGAAACCAATTTCCCAAAAGACAAAGAAGTCCACCATCATCCTTCAATTAATCGTTTAAGTTGGCAAGACATCACACGTACACGACGGTCAAAAAGGGGGAATGGCTAACGCATAGGTGTGACATTTCTCACCTGTTGTTTAGACCGAGTGTGCTGAGCGAAACAAAAATGAGTTCACATTTAAAATCCTAGAGAAAGGATAAACGCTGGTTACCAACATTGCTAACTTATCGGTCACACCAATAGGCTAAGGGAGATGGGGTGACGTATCATTCTACACAAAACAATACAACTATGAATGAGAGAAGTTGCACAACAATCAAATTATATGAAGATGTAATGATATGTCAGCAATATTGCATTTAACCATGGAAGATTTATCCAAACTCGCAAACTCAAAAAAATTCATTCTCGAAGAATAGAAATTGACACAAAATTGTCCAAAAATACAAACGAAATGTGTTCACACTATAACTAATCCATAGGAACTAAAAAACAAAAAACATACCAACCAAATTATTTTACAAACCATGGATATAATATTTGGAGGGAAAAATGTAGGAATTGAAAAACTATACCATTGAGAAGGGGTGTTTAGGGACTCTTGTTTGAGGGAAAGTTAAATTTTTGAAATGATTTCTTAGATGGGATCTATATATATATATATATATAGTTAATTTAACCCATAGTGAATTACCCTTCAATGTGTGCGGCATCGTACGTTAATCATCATGTCAATCGTTCCTACCGACAAATGAAAACCCCTAACAGACATAGGCTACTTAAATGTTGACCTAACAATTTCAGCCCCCTAGCATGAGAAGTGCCCCGCGTTCGACCAAAAAAATATAATTGACTTTTATAACAGTTTATAGTATATTAGAAACTACTAATTGAAATTTATGACTGTCTCTGAACACTATAGTTTCCCAAACCAAACATTTGACCAACAGAATAATAAGTTCCCATCGACAATTTTAAGACTAAATTCTTGTATGCAATGTCGTTAACTTGTCAGTTATACCGATGGTTAAACCGACAAAGGTACGACGTCTAATTCAAATGAAAATATCACTAAAAATAAGAATGTATGTAGTCGCATTGCATTTGCATAGACTGAAGGTTAACGAGAGGCTACTTATTCCCATGTAACCATGGCAACTACAACCAAAATCGGAGAATACTCGAAAAAACATTCATGCATTAAGAATGGAAAATTACAAAAAAAACATAAAAACATACTAAAATATACCAAAACATAGTACTCAGGTTGATATTTATGAAATTTTTGCTCACCTCAAATGGGGAACAACTATTGTAATCTCCATTTCCAGCCATGATTCCTATATTCATATCACTAAGATTAAATATATATCCATAGAAATTGGTTCACAGACGACGTCTGTTATAATAATAGGGTGTGAAGAAAGTAGCTGACAACAGCGATAGGAAACCAATTTCCCAAAAGACAAAGAAGTCCAACATCGGGCTTCAATAAATCGTTTAAGTAGGCCAGACATCACACGTACACGACGATCAAAAAAGGGGAATGACCAAGTGTATATGTGACATATCCCACCTATTTTTTAGACCGAGCGTGTTGAGTGAAAGGAAAATGAGTTCACATTTAAACGCATAAACGCGGGTTACCAACATTGCTAACTTATCGGTCACACTAATAGGCTAACCGAGATGGGGTGACGTATCATTTTTAACAAAACAACACAACTATGAATGAGAGGAGTTGCATAACAATCGAATTATATGAAGATGTACGGATATGTAAGTAATATTGCATTTAACCCTGGAAGATTAGTCCAAAATTGGAAACTGAGAAAAATTCATTCTCCAAAAATAGAAATTGATACAAAATTGTCCAAAAAATACAAACGGAATGTGGTCACACTATAACTAATCCATAGGAACTACAAAACCAAAAACATACCCACCCAAATATTTTACAAACTATAGATATAACAATTTGGAAAGAAACAATGTAGGAATTGAAAAACCATACCATTGAGAAGGGTTGTTTGGGGACTCTTGGAGTTTGAGGGAAAGTTAAAATTTTGAAATAATTACTTAGATGGGATCTATATATATAGTTAGTTTAACCCATAGTGAATTTCCCTTGAATGTGTGTGGCATTGTACGTCAGCTGTAACCGACATTGGCTAACTTGAATTTTGACCTAACAATTTCGGCCCGCTAGTATAAGAAGTGATCGGCGTTTGACCTAAAAAGTATAATTGACATTTATAACACTTTATAGTATATTAGAAACTACTAATTGAGATTTATGACTTTCTCTGAACTATATAGTCGCCCAAATCAAACATTTGACTGACGGAGGAATGAGTTCCCATCGACAAAGTTCAGAGATGGTTAAACCGACAAAGTTGCAACGTCTAATTCAGAGGAAGATATCACTAAAATAAGAGTGTACGTTGCCGCATAACATTTTCATAGACTGAAGGTTAACCGAGAGGCTACTTATGTCCCATGTAACCCTAGAAGCTAGAGCCAACATCGGAGAATACTATAAAACAATTCAAGCATTAAGAATGTAAAATTACAAAAAAACCACCATAAACTTACCAAAATATACCAAAACATATTACCTAGGTTTATGTTTATGAAATATTTGCTCACCTCTATTGGAGAACAACTAGTGTAATGTCCATTTTCAGCCATGATTCCTAATATTCATCTCACTAAGATGAAATATATGTATATCCATAGAAATTGGTTCACACACATCATCGGTTATAATAACAAGGTGTGACGAAGTAGCTGACAACATCAATCGGAAACCAATTTCCAAAAACACAAAGTCTAACATCGGCCTTCAAATAATCGTTTCAGTCGGCCAGGCATCACACGTACACGACGGTCAAAAAAGGGGAATGACCGACATGTATGTGCGACATTTCTCACCTGTTGTTTAGACCGAGCATGCTGAGAAAAAGAAAAATGAGTTCATATTTAAAATACTAAAGAAATCATAAACGTTGGTAACACCAACATGCTAACTGAGATGAAGTGGCGTATCATTCTTCACAAAACAACACATCTATAAATGAGAGAAGTTTCACAACAATCGAATTATATGATGATGGACTGATATGTCAGCAATATTGCATTTAACCCGGGAAGATTTGTCCAAAATCGCAAACTCGGAAAAATTCATTCTCGAAAAATAGAAATTGACATAATATTAACCAAAAAATACAAACGAAATGTGTTCACACTATAACTAATCAATAGAAACTAAAAAACCAAAAACATACCATCCAAATTATTTTACACACCATAGATATAAAAATTTGGAGGGAAACAAATGAAGGGATTTAAAAACCTTAAAATTGAGAAGGATTGTTTGGGGACTCTTGGAATTTGAGGGAAAGTTAAATTTTTGAAATTATTTCTTAGATGGGATCTATACATATATATTTATATATATAGTTAATTTAACCCATAGTGAATTGCCCTTCAACCTGTGCAGCATTGCACGTCAATCGTCCCGTCAATCGTCCAGTCAATCATCCTTACCGACAAATGAAAAAACTGTAACCGACATTGGCCAACTTGAATGTTGACCTAACAATTTCAGCCCACTAGCATAAGAAGTGGCCGACATTCGACCAAAAAAATAAAATTGATTTTCATAACAATTTATAGTATATTATAAACTACTAATTGAAATTCATGACTGTCTCTGAACTCTATAGTGACCCAGACCTAACATTTGACCGACAGAAGAATGAGTTCCCATAGAAAATTTTAAAGTAACATTAAATACTTGTATGCAATGTTGGTAACTTGTCAGTTATACCGATGGTAAAAAAAAGGGAATGACTGACATGTATGTGCGACATTTCTCACCTGTTGTTTAGACCGAGCGTGCAGGGCGAAAGAAAAATGAGTTCATATTTAAAATCTTACAAAAAGCATAAATGCAGGTTACCAACATTGCAAAATTATCAGTCACACCAATAGGGTTACCGAGATGGGGTGACGTATCATTCTTCACAAAACAACACAGCTATGAAAGAGAAAAGTTGCACAACAAATGAATTATATGAAGATGGACCGATATGTCCGCAATATTGCATTTAACCCTGGAAGATTTGTCCCAAATCGCAAACTCAGAATAATTCATTCTCGAAAAATAGAAATTTATACAAAATTGTCCAAAAAATACAAACGAAATGTGTCACACTATAACTAATCGATAGGAACTACGAAACCAAAAAATACCCACCTAAATATTTTACACACTATAAATATAACAATTTGGAGGGAAAATTGAAGGAATTTAAAAACCATACCTTTGAGAAGGGTTGTTTGGGGACTCTTGGAATTTGAGGGAAAGTTAAATTTTTGAAATGATTTCTTAGACGGGTTCTATATATATAGTTAATTTAACCCATAGTGAATTGCCCTTCAATGTGTTCGGCATCGCATGTCAATATTCCAGTCATTTGTCGTTACCGACAAATGAAAAAATGTAACTGACGTTGGCTAACTTAAATGTTGAACAATTTCAGACCGCTAGCATAACAAGTGGCCGGCATTCGATCAAAAAATATAATTGACTTTAAAAAAAGTTTATAGTAAATTAGAAACTACTTATTGATATTTATGACTGTGTCTGAACTCTATAGTAGCCCCAACCAAGCATTTGACCGACAGAAGAATGAGTTCCCACAGACAATTTTAAACCGACAAAGTCTAGTATGCAATCTCGGTAACTGGTCAGTTATAACGATGGTTAAACCGACAAAGTTATGATGTCTAATTCAAAAGAAGATCACAAAAAATAAGAATGTACGTTGTTGCATTACATTTTCATAGACTGAAGGTTAACCGAGAGGCTACTTATGTCTCGTGTAACCCTAGTAGCTATAGCCAATATCGGAGAGAGCTATAAAAAAAATTCATGCATTAAGATTGGAAAATTACAAAAAAACCAAAAACATACTAAAATATACCAAAACATAGTGCCTGGCTTGATATTTATGAAAACTTTGCTCACCTCTATCGGGGAACAACTAGTGTAATCTTCATTTTCAGCCATGATTCCAAATATTCATATCACTAAGATTAAATATATATCCATAGAAATTGGTTCACAGAAGAAATCGGTTATAATAAGAGGGTGTGAAGAAAGTGGCTAACAATAGCGATCGGAAGCTAATTTCCCAAATGACAAAGAAGTCAAATATCAGCCTTCAATTAATCGTTTAAGTAGGCCAAACATCACACGTACACATCGGTCAAAAAAGGGGAATGGCCAACATGTATGTGTGACATTTCCCACCAATCGTTTAGACAGAGCGTGCTGAGTGAATGAAAAATGAGTTCACATTTCAAATCCTAAAGAAAACATAAATGCTTGTTACCAACGTTGCTAACTTTTGGGTCACACCAATAGGCTAACTGAGATGGGGTCACGTATCATTCTTAACAAAACAACACAACTATGAATGAGAGAAGTTGCACGACAATCAAATTATATGAAGATGGACCGATATGTCAGCAATATTGCATTTAACGCTGTAAGATTTGTCCAAATCGTAAACTAAGAAAAATTCATTCTCGAAAAATACAAATTGACACAAAATTGTCCAAAAAATACAAACTAATAAGTTCACATTATAACTAATCCATAGGAACTACAAAACAAAAAACATACCAACCCAATTATTTTACACACCATAGAAATAACAATTTTTAAGGGGGAAAGATGAAGAAATATGAAAACCATACCATTCAGAAGGGCTGTTTGGAGACTCTTCGAAATTGAGGGAAATTTAAATTTTTGATGGGCTCTATATATATTGTTAATTTAACCCATAGTGAATTGCCCTTTAACCTGTGCAACATCGTATGTCAATTGTCCCATCACTCGTCCTTACCAACAAATAAAAAAACTCTAAACGACGTTGGCTAACTTGAATGTTGAACTAACAATTTCAGCATGCTAACATAACATGTGGCCCGCTCGACCAAAAAAATATAATTGACTTTTCTAACAATTTATAGTGTATTAGGAACTATTAATTGAAATTTATGACTGTCTATGAACTCTATAGTCGCTCAAACCAAACATTTGACCTACATAAGAATGAGTTCTCATAAACAATTTTAAAGCAAGCTTAAATGCTTGTATGCAATGTCGGTAACTTTTCATCTATACCGATAGTTAAACTGACAAAGTTGCGATGTCTAATTCAAAATAACATATTACTAACAATAAGAATGTACATTTGAATAGACTGAAGGTTAACCGAGAGGCTACTTATATCCCTTGTAACCCTAGCAGCTACCACCAAAATTGGAGAATAATAGAAAATAAATTCATGCATTAAGAATGGAAATTTACAAAAAAAATCCAAAAACATACCAAAATATATCAAAACATAGTACCTAGGTTGATATTTATGGAAACTTTGCTCACCTCTATTAGGGAACAACTAGTGTAATCTCCATTTTTAGCCATGATTCCAAATATTTATATCACTAAGATTAAATATATATCCATAAAAAAGGTTCATAGACGATGTCGGTTATAATAACAGGGCATGACGAAAGTGGCTAACAATAGCAATCGGAAACCAATTTCCCAAAAGACCAAGAAGTCCAACATCGGCCTTCAATTAATAGTTTAAGTCGGCTAGACGTCACACAAACACTTCCGTAAAAAAGGGCATGATTGACATGTATGTGCAAAATTTCTCCCCAGTCGTTTAGACCGAACGAGCTGAGCGAAAGAAAAACTAGTTCACATTTGAAAGCCTAAAGAGAGCACAAACGCTGGTTATTAACATTGCTAACTTATCGGTTACACAAATAGGCTAACCGAGATGGGGTGACACATCATTCTACACAAAACAACACAACCATGAATGAGAGAAGTTGCACAAGAATCACATTAAATGAAGGTGGACCAATATGTCAGCAAATTGCATTTAACCCTGGCAGCTTTGTCAAAAATAACAAACTTTGAAAAAATCAAGCTCGAAAAATAGAAATTGACAAAATAATTTCCAAAAAATTCAAACGAAATGTGTTCACATTGTAACTAATCCATAGGAAATACAAAACCAAAAACATACCAACCCAATTATTTTACACACCATGGATATAACAATTAGGAGGGGGAAAATGAAGAAATTGAAAAACCATACCTTTGAGAAGGGTTGTTTGGGCACTCTTGGAATTTGAGGGAAAGTTAAATGTTTGAAATGATTTCTATGATGGGCTCTATATATATAGTTAATTTAATTCATAGTGATCTGCCCTTCAACATGTGCGACGTCGCACATCAATCATCCCCTCAATCATGCTTACCGACAAAAGAACGAACTATAACCGACATTGGCTAACTTGAAAGTTGACCTAACAATTTCTCCCCGCTAGCATAACAAGTGGGCCCGCTTTCGACCAAAAAACTATAATTGACTTTTATTACTGTTTATAGTGTGTTAGAAACTAGTAATTGAAATTTATAACTGTCATTGAACTCTATAGTTGCCTAAACAAAACATGTGACCGACAAAAAAATGAGTTCCAATAAACAATTTTAAAGCAAACTTTAATGCTTGTAGGCAATGTCTGTAACTGGTCAATTATACAGATGGTTAAACCGACAAAGCTGCGACGTCTCATTCAAAAGAACATATTACTAAAAATAAGAATGTACAATGTCCCATACATTTGCATAGCCTAAAGGTTAACCGATAAGCTACCGATGTCCCATGTAACCGTAGCACCTATAGCCAAAATCGAAGAAAACTAGAAAAATATTCATGCATTAACTATATAAAATTACAAAAAAAATTCCAAAAACATACCAAAACATAGTACCTATGTTGATATTCATGGAAACTTTGCTCACATCTATTGGGGAACAACTAGCATAACCTCCATTGTCAACCATGATTCCTAATATTCATCACTAAGATGAAATGTATGTCGATAGAAATTGGTTCACATATGATGTCGGTTATCATAACAGAGCGTGAAGAAAGTGGCTGACAACAGCGATCAGAAACCAATTTCCAAAAAGATAAGGACTTCAAAATCAGCCTTCAATTAATCATTTAAGTCGGCCAGACGTAACGTGCACGCGTTGGTAAAACAAATTGGCATGGCTGAAATGTATGTGCGACATTTCTCACCAATCATTTCGATCGAACATGTTGAGCGAAAGAAAATTGAGTTCACATTTAAAAGCCTAAATAAAGCATAAATGATGGTTACCAACAATACAAACTGATCGGTCATACCAATAGGCTAACCGAGATGAGGTAATGTATCATTCTTTACAAAACAACACAACTATGAATGAGACAAGTTGCACAACAATCGCATAAAATGAAGATGGACCGATATGTCAGTAATATTGCATTTAACCCTAGCAGCTTTGTCCAAAATCTCAAACACAGAAAAAATCATTCTCGAAAATTAAAAATTGACAAAAAATTGTCAAAAAATACAAATGAAATGTGTTCACACTATAACTAATCCTTAGGAACTACAAAACCAAAAACATACTGATCCAATTAATTTACACACCACAGTATAACAATTTGGAGGGGGAAAATGAAGGAATTGAAAAATCATACCTTTAAGAAGGTTTGTTTGGGGACTCTTGGAATTTGAGGGAAAGTTAAATGTTTGAAATAATTTCTAAGATGTTCCCTATTTATATAGTTAAATAAACCCATATTGAATTGCCCTGCAACATGTGCGACGTCGCACGTAAATTGCCCATGAATCGTCCTTACCAACATATGAATGAACTGTAATCGACATCGGCTGACTTGAATGTTTACCTAACAATTTCAGCCAGCTAGCATAACAAGTGGGCTTGCGTTCGAAAAAAAAATATAATTGACTTTTATAGTAGTTTGTAGAATATTAGAAACTACTAATTGAAACTTATAACCGTCCCTGAACTTTAAAGTCGCCTAAACAAAACATTTGACCGGTAGAAGAATGACTTCCCATAAAAGAATTTTCAAGCAAGTTTAAATGCTTGTATGAAATGTCGATAACTGGACAGTTATACGGATGATCGAAAAAAGTTGCATGGTCGACATGTATATGCGACATTTCTCACCAGTCGTTTCGATCGAACATCCTGAGCGAAAGAAAAATGAGTTCACATTTAAAAGACTAAAGAAAGCATAAACGCTGGTTACAAACATAGCTAACTTACCGGTCAGACCAATAGCCTAACCGATATGGGGTGACATATCATTCTTTACATAAAAATAAAACTATGAATGAGAGATGTTGCACAACAATCGCATAAAATGAAGATGGAACGATATGTCAGCAATATTGCATTTAACCCTAGCAGTTTTGTCCAGAATTTTAAACCAAGAAAAATTCATTTTCGGAAAATAGAAATTGACACAAAATTGTCAGAAAAATATAAATGAAATGTGTTCACACTATAACTAATCCACAGGAACTACAAAACAAGAAATATACCAGCCCAATTATTTTACACACCACAGATATAACAATTTAGAGGGAAAATGAAGGAAATTAAAAACCATGCCTTTGAGAATGGTTGTTAGGGGACTCTTAGAATTTGAGGGAAAGTTAAATGTTTGGAATGATTTCTGAGATGGGCTCTACATATATAGTTAATTAAACACATAGTGAATTCCCCTGCAACATGTGCACCATCGCACGTCAATCGTCCTTACCGACAAATGAACAAACTGTAACCTACGTCGGTTATGTTGACCTAACAATTTCAGCCCGCTAGCATAACAAGTGGGCCCGCATTTGACCAAAAAAACATAATTGACTTTTATAACAGTTTATAGTATATTAGAAACTACTAATTGAAATTTATAACTGTCACTGAACTCTATAGTCTCCCAAACAAAACATTTGACCGACAAAAGAATGACGTCCGAAAAACAATTTTAGAGCAAGCTTCAATGCTTGTATGTAATGTCTGTAACTAGTTGATTATACCGATGGTTAAACCGACAAAGCTGCGATATCTCATTCAAAAGAACATATCACTAAAAATGAGAATGTACAATGTCGCATTACATTTGCATAGACTTAAGGTTAACCGATTGGCTACATATGTTCATGTACATCCAAAATTGGAGAAAACTAGAAAAACAATTCATACATTAAGAATAGAAAATTACAAAAAACATTCAAAAACATACCAAAATATGCCCAAACATAGTACTCAGGTTGATATTTATGGAAACTTTGCTCACCTCTATTGGAGAACAACTAGTATAACCACTATTGTCAGCCATGATTCCTAATTTTCATATCACTAAGATGAAATATATGTCGATAGAAATTGGTTCACAGACAACCTCGGTTATAATAACAGGGCGTGATGAAAGTGGCTGACAACAGTGATCAGAAACCAATTTCCCAACAGATAAAGACTTCCAACATCGTCCCTCAATTAATCATTAAAGTCGGCCAGACATCCCAGTTACACGTCGGTAAAAAAAGTGGCATGGCCGACATGTATGTGCGACATTTCTCACCAGCTGTTTAGACTGAATGTACTGAGCGAAAGAAAAATGAGTTCACATTTAAAAGCCTAAAGAAAGCAAAAACGCTGGTTAACAACATTGCTAACTTATCGGTCACACCAATAGGCTAACCGAGATAGGGTGACGTATCATACTTCACAAACCAACATAGCTATGAATGAGAGAAGTTGCACAACAATCGAATTATATGAAGATGGACTGATTTGTTAGCAATATTGCATTTCACCCTGAAAGATCTATCCAAAATCAAAACCCAAGAAAATATTATTCTCGAAAAATAGAAACTGACACTAAATTGTCAAAAAATACAAACGAAATGTGTTCATACTATAACTAATCTACAGGAACTACAAAACCAAAAACATGCCAACCCAATAATTTCACACCATAGATATAACAATTTGGAGGAAAAAAATGAAGGAATTGAAAAACCATACCTTTGAGAAGGGTTGTTTGGGGACTCTTGGAATTTGAGGGAAAGTTAAATGTTTGAAATGATTTCTGAGATGGGCTCTATATATAGTTAATTGAAACCATACTGAATTGCCCTTCAACATGTGAGACGTCGCACGTCAATCGTCCTGTCAATCGTCCTTACCTACAAATGAATGAACTTTAATTACGTTGGTTATCTTGAATGTTGACCTAACAATTTCAGCCTACTAGCATAATAAGTTGGCCCGAGTTCGACAAAAAAAATATAATTGACTTTTATAACAATTATAGTGTATTAGAAACTACTAATTGAAATTTATAACTGTCTCTGACTCTATAGTTACCCAAACAAAACATTTGACCGACAGAAGAATGAGTTCCCATAAACTATTTTAAACAAGCTTCAATGCTTGTATGCAAGGTCGGTAACTGGTCAGTTAAACCGATGGTTAAACCGAAAATACTGTGACATCTCATTCGAAAGAACATATCACTAAAAATAAGAATGTACAATCTCTCATTACATTTGCATAGACATAAGGTTAATCGATAGGCTACTGATGTCCCATGTAACCCTGGCACTTACAATCAAAATCAGAATAAACTAGAAAAAAAATCATGCCTTAAGCATAGAAAATTACAAAAGACGTCCAAAAACATACCAAAATATACCAAAACATAGTACCCAGGTTGATATTTATGGAAACTTTGCTCACCTCTATTGGAGAACAACTAGTGTAACCTCTGTTGTCAGCCATGATTCCTAATTTTCATATCACTAAGATGAAATATATGCCAATAGAAATTGGTTCAAAGACGTCAGTAATAATGGCAAGGCGTGACGAAAGTGGTTGAAAATAGCAATCGGAAACAAATTTCCCATAAAGAAAAGACATCAATCATCGGCCCTCAATTAATCGTCTAAGTTGGCCATATGTCACACGTTCATATCGGTAAAAAAAGTGGCATGGCTGACATGTATGTGCGATATGTATGTGTATGAATTTGAGACATAGCAGATAACACGCCGGGTGCAGCGAAATATAGTGCGAATGGGGTATAAATGGATCTAAAACACCTAATATCTGAACTTACATCAATATGAAAACACGAACAAGTAAAATTCCATAAACAAGTAGCAAAATGAGTGCAACGATGGTTACCTAAACCCTAGCCCCGACCAAATTCAATATACCTAAAATCTAAAAACATAGTAACATTGTAAAATTATGAAATGAGGCACTGACATGGTCTATCAAAGCTGAAAAAACCACTATTTAATTTGGGGGGGGGGGGGAATTACCTTGGTTCATCTTTGGTGCGATGTTGTTGGCTGCGAATAGGAAAGGGTTGGTTGTTGGATAGCTCTTAAACCTGCCTTGGAACACAGTCATTTTATCAAGCATATGATGTCACATGAAATTTTACATGGCCATATACAAAGAGCGATATTATTGTGATGTTGTAATGCAAATATTTAGCTCACCCATACGCTTTGGGCCTGGGCCGGGATGGGACCTAAGCGGCAAAAGTCGATGTCGCAACTAATTTGATCCATACGACACGTGACCGATAATTATACAATGTTGCTTATGATCATGAGTGGGAAAATATTGACAAACATCCCAGACAAGCGTCACCAGAATGTTGAATTGTTGGCTGAATAGTGTGTTGTCTAGACAAGCGACATCGCCTATGAAAAGTTTTGTTATCAACAAGACAGTCATTGTTTTTCTCTCATTTTTTGTGGACATTTTTATCTAACATTTATAAGGCGCATTGTTTGTAGCTCATTAAATCAGTGAAACATACTCATGTATTGTATTATACGCTAATGTTGTTCTGGGTTTAGTGAACGATCCAATCATGCGGGTAATTGGCCGACTATGGAGGTGAGATGAAAGAAATTGAAGGGAGAGATTATCCAACGGCTGGAAGATAAATACTTAGCCCTCCGGGATTTTGATTTTGAATTTTGTTCCGGCTGATGTCTACTTTTGATTTTATTATTGAAATGACCATTCAAGGATTATTATTGTTTCATGTTACGTACTTTGCATACGGTGTATAAAAACATTAAAATAAAATGTTATTGGAAGCATTATAGGTTGAAAGTTAAATGTATGAAAACTGAAAATTTTCCAAATTCAACAAAAATAGTTTTCAACATTTATTCAAAAGAGTGCCGAAAAACTAAAACCGACGTTGAAGAATGGTGACAAAAAAAACAATGGGCCCAACACCATTTACCACCTCGAATAATAGCATGTCCCCAATCTCGAGTTCGTCTTCTATAAGAAACCAAGTAAACACCTCTGGGTTAGGGTCTTCAACATCCGGTTTCCTGAGTAGTGCATGTCATACTCTCTTCCATTGCACCGCAGGATAACCTGCACCTTGTAACTGATTTGTAAACAAAAAACAAAATTTAATAAAGATGAAAATAATATATATATATATATATATATATATATATATGTATGTATGTATGTATGTATGTATGTATATAGATAAATATAATTGAGAATGAAATACATGAGTGACAATATAGACCTGCCAAAATCAGAACATCGCCGAAGTTTGTCTTCATGAGAGTTTGGACAAAGTTGAATGGGCTGACCTCCCTGTTATTGTTCCGAGAATGATGATCATTATTCGAATCACTATGGTTCTGCATTGGTCAATGATTTTTTAAATAAAATAATTACAAAATAAATAAGATATTAATAGTAATTTAAATCTGAACAAGATTCACTCACCTCAATTGAGGCACACTGCTTGAACCGGCATTGTTGGCCATTATTCATGATATTCGATTAAAAAATGGCTCGGTTAATATATATTTTTGGCAAGGTGTTACACATTATTTCCAGACCATAAATTGACCAGGGCAACAAGTGTTTGCGACATCGCTAAGTAGTCGGCAAAACTGATTGGGTATACGAGAATAGTACACATCACATTTGAATAGGGTTAGGAGAACAAATGAATAAACGACGTTGCTTCACATCTGCTCCTAATGAAAGAGGAACTACACATCGCTGACGTCGTATGTAACGGTTACAGAAACAATATCAAAAGTAGAAAATAGGAACAAACAAAAGTTTCCATAGAAACATCGGGTCGGTTGATAGGAAAACCCTTACAAAACAAAATTCCTAGAACCTATAGCTAGAATCCGTTCGAATTTCAATTCGAAAAACTAAGAACACATTAATACACCATATACATATCAAATTTGATGACGAATACAAAAATTAAAGTAATCTAAGGAATCTAGGAAGCATAGCTTCGAACTGATGGTTTGACAGACTACTAAAATTCGAGGGAAAATTGAATGTTTAAAGGGATGTATGGGGTAGGCTCCATATAAATAGTCGTCATGAAGTGTTGTGAATTCCGCCAAGGTAAAGTGATATAGCAGAGCGGTCGACCAAACAAACATTGTAGCGAACTCAACTTATCTTTTTTTGGGCCTAACCTTTTCAGTTCACTTGCATAGTAACGAGCCCATGTTTGACCAAAAACATATAGGATGTCGCATGTTTCTCGTGTTAATTGACGACTTACCAACAAATGAACGACGTCGTTTTGGCTGGAAGTAACCCTTACCAGTTTGGCCCACTAGCATACTAGGGCAATGCCCGCGTATGACCAAAGCAAACGTAATTGAACTTCATAACAGCTAATGGTATATTAGATACTATTATTGAAGCTTATAAACTTCTATGAACTTCATAGACATATGGTGAACTGCAGTTTGATAGGAATTGATTTTAGCACGAACGGTGAACTTTTTTGACGTCCAGTTCCATGGGAACCACAACATAGAATCGCATGAAATTTCATATTATTGGTTTCCAAGAAATAAAAAGATAATAGAATTACTTCCATTAAAATATTTAAAGCGGTAGTACACGGCTTAGAGTAAATTTTAAAAGATTACTTACAAGTATACAAGGCGTCATTTGGAAGAATTTGTGGAAGTTTATGTGGAATATAATCAGTTTCTTTGTAACCCTCGGTAAGTAAAAGTTCCATTTTGGATGTCAAAGTTTCATTTTAGGGCCAATTGTAATCGGGTTTGCGAATGCCAATGTACATTTATAATATTGCACTTAGGTCCCCCAATAGAGTGGGAGTACTTGCAATGTCAAACTGGAGATACAGTAAACCGATTCACCAATTCATGAGCACAATGTTCCTATTTAGTCGTGGACTGATATAACGGAGTAATCGTCCATCATTTTTGTACAAGGGTTTAGGTTTACTTACAAATATACAAGGCATCATTCATAAGAATTTGTGGAAGTTTATGTGGAATATAATCGGTTTCTTTATTACCCTCGGTAAGTAAAAGTTCAGCTTTCAATGTCCAAGTTCATTTTAGGGCCAAATGTAATCGGGTTCACGAATGCCAATGTCCATTTATAATATTGCACTTAGGTCCCCCGATAAAGTGGGAGTACTTAGAATGTCAAACTAGAGATACAGTAAACCGATTCACCAATTCACAAGCACAATGTTCCAATTTGGTTGTGGACGGATATAGTGGGGTAATCGTCCATCATTTTTGTTAATATTCCATAAATACCCTTGCCATAAGCATTGTGAGAACGTTTCCTTTCCACCACATAGAATCGTATGAAAATTTAATTTTCAAAGCACTAAAAAGTTAATAGAAATTACGTCCATCAAAAATTTCAAAACGATAGTATAAGGCATATAGTTAATTGTAGAAGATTACTTAGAGTATAAAAGACATCATTTAGAAGAACTTGTAGAAACTATATGTGGAATAAGACCAGTTTGTTTATAATCCTTGGTAGGTATTAGTTAAACTTTGGATGTCTCAGTTCTATTTCGGGTCGATCGTGATCTGTTTAGGGAATGCCAGTGTACATTTATAATTTTGCACCTAGATTCCTCCAAAATAGTAGGAGAACTTGAAATGTGAAACTACAGTGAACTTTTTGTTATTCACATTTCCCGAACAATGATGTTCCCATTTGTGCATAAACAAGACGTTTTTAAGGGTCGCAATCTTAACAGGGATTATTTTACAATACTTTTCCTAGGTAAGTTTGATTGTGCTGCATATGTGTGATGTCGTAATTTATTTGTCCTAAATGAATACAAAACCAACCAATATGTGATGTCGTGCAATTTAATTTTCTGGCGAGAAGCGAAAATTTGGGCAAAATTTTGAACTAAAAATTCCCCCCACAATCATCAATAACACACATTTCCTCCATCAATCCTCCTCCAAATCCAACAATATACCATCCTTTCCATTTCACAGAAACACAACCAATAAAGAACTTACTCAAATTGCTTCTCTAAAGCATCAACAAGCATACGAGAATAAAGCATCTTCGGGTTCAAATTAATTGAGGTAGATCTACTTCCATTCCATGTTCAGTTCCAATCATTATTACAATATACCTTCTACATGTTTTTCTTTCTCATAAGTATGATGATTGTGTAACATGTTGTATGGTGTACATTTTTCGTGTTTTCTATATAGTGGAATGTTTGAAAAGTGCGATAAAAAGGATTAGATTAGGGCTAATTGTGGACAATATCCATAGATTGGTATGAACATAGGTTGAATGTGTGACGTCAGCCGTAGGTGATCATCTCATACGATATATGTCTGGACAGTGTGCGACGTTGTACATTCTATGAAATTATTTACATAGAAGTTGAATAACCAGCATCGCTCATTTGTCAGACTCTGCGACATCGTTCAACACTGCATGTGACGTTGCTTTCAGTGTGAACGGGTACTTTTAACATATTTAGATTATTTTTTTCTACGTATGACTTTATTATGGGACTACCAAATTCTAACATCAACTTTGTTTCTTGTTTGTTCTTTGTAATAGGATATTGAGAGTTATCGATGGACTTCCAGCGTGCATTGTGAACAATGTAAGTTTAATACATTAATTAATGTTTCAATTTCACACCAACCTCATCTATTTTAATATACTTGAACATATATCTACCATCACTATTCTAGTTCTATTGGCTCCTTACATCCTCATCTTTTCTGACATCAGTCGCACAGTAATTGATTGTCATTTGATTTGTAAATATTTCACAAATTGTGGAACATTAGGTTACATGCAATGGATGTCGATGAACAAATGATTGTATAATTCAAAATAAATGAAATATTAGGTAATACGTAAAAAATGTTTGTGTAATCAAATATTATATTTTATGATATCCGAGAACCGATTTCTCTTAGAATAATCCGTAAAATCGCACCTACCGGTGGATCGACAAAACCAAACTAATGTAGCACAAACTGGTGGCTTTTTGGTGATGTCGTCCAAAATAAATTGATGTTATGTTAAACCTCCTTCTAAGCCAGCATACACGACAGTGCGGGTTGGGAGCATGTGATGTCCCGAACCTTTATCCACGACATCACCCTCATTCATCAGCAACCTTGGTATTTGCGATAACGCAACAATTGCATTCCCCTCGTATGACTTCTTGCTATCAACGACGTCGCTCCATATATAGGCTGGCTTCGTTTAGCACGATATCACAGTTACAAACACCAATCGTCGATCATCTTCCTCGAACCAATGTCACACACATAATTCCCTACATCGGTCCATATCCAAGGTAAAAGTTACTTTTTTTACCTTGATTCCAAATCAAGGTAAAAATGTACTTATTACTACACCCACATTTTTCTCAGTTTTTAGGGGGTTGAAAAACCAAGTTAAAAATCCCTTTAGAATCAAGGTAATAAGTTTTGTTTATTTTAGTGGTGGTAGTATATAATAAAAGGCCATCCATAAGGGTTGTAGTAGACAAAAGGTCTCAAGTCAAAACGTGGTAGTAGATGGAAGCAATCTCAAAAGAAGAAGGAGTCGAAGTTCAATGAAGGAACTAGAATGGTTGTGCATTACTTCACAAGTAGTAAAAGCCAACATGGAGGGTGCTTGAGGCTCTTAGCATGAGCCACTTTGTTCTACAGGGCCCGTGCTAACCGAATCCTTCGTGTGGCTAAGTATAGGTACAAGTCGTGCAAAATTACATGGCTCATGAAATTCAAAATTACTTATGCAAAGACCACCTCACGGGATGTGAAGTTTGGCATGCCCGTATCATCTGATTTCCCAGAAATTGACTACCGGCCGATAACTACATGTATATTTTCAGAAGAGAAAATCACTCATCTGGACAACGGCCCGTGAAGATCTACATGCCCTATGTCATTCAAATGCTTAGGAAGGTGTTCCTAGCCAGCGGCTGATGACGAATGGCGCTACCGTGCATTTAAGAAGACCAAGCCAACTGATGGATCCTACTGAACTACACGAGTCGTGTCAAGCCATGCGAGCACAGGACGTGTGGAATAGCATGGCCGATTCCATAACAGATGCTAGGGTTTAGTGCCCTCATTTTGGGCCTTTTTCAAGATCTATTTTTCAACATTAGCTATTCCTAACACATGATCGGATTGATGACCCAATTGCGACTTTGCATAATTAACCTTTAAATTCCTAGCATCTCTTTGGAACACCATAGTCTTGACACTATATACCCCTTTTTTCGTACTTTGGTAGTAAGAACGGGAGCAACAATATAAATATTCATCTTTGATCTTGTTAGCATTATGAGGGTTAGTATATCTCCCGAAAGGTTGTTTATTGGCGAATCTGGGAAGTGTGGATCGGTAGGTACTCAAGATGATGAATGTACTGCTAGAGAGATACCGAAGATAGACGATGATGATATTTTCAGTGTTATAGTATTTTGGAATGCAGTTTTAGAGATGGAGAAAAATTTCGGGAATAACCTACCACTGAATTAACCCCCTATCTTCCTTGTTTTAGTTTTGCCCCATATTTTTGGATTCTCACCCACGTCAACAATATAGCCTACTACCAAAGTTTCTGAAGTTGTCAACAAAATAAAATAAAGTGAAAATGCCAGCCTCTTTCTACTTTTACGCTGATCGTAGATTTTATAAATTTTGACCTATGTCAACATGAGTTGTAAAAGAGTTGTGGAATTACTTAGAGCCAAAATACATGGAATATGATGCTTCTAGTAAGAAAATCAATGTCAGTATTTTTTGAATTAGAATATCTCAGAATCTAGGTCTGTTATGGAGCAGTACAATGAATTGATCCGGACTTTAGGGCAATTTGTACAACACAAACAAGTATTGGATGAATCTATTTTTGTGTCAAGTATAACCGACAAGCTTCAACATTCATGGAAATATTTCAAGCATATGCTTAAGCATAAAAAGTATAAGATTTCTCTTGTTCAACTCGAAAGCCATTTGCGTATCGATAAAACTCTAAGGGCACGGGAAAATTACAAGTCCAACGATAAAGAGACCTGGGGACTCTCTTTAGTTAATATGTTAAAAGAAGGTGATAGTTCTAAGAAGAAAAAGAGGAAGAAGAGTCAATTTAACAACACTAGCAAAGAGTCCAACAAGAAGCCTAAGGGTGCCTGTTGGATGTTTGGAAAAACAAGACACTTCAAATGTGATTGTCGTATCAGAAAGAGCAAGAAAGAAGTGACATCGAATAGTTCTGGGCAAGGGTCTAAGGACCAAGGCCAAACTCCTCATCAAGGTTAGAATGTTAATTAGGGTTTAAATTTGGTTGAGAATTATGTACCATTAATTTCTGAAGCATTTTATGTACAAGATGATGAAACTGCTTAGTGGATAGATTTTGTGCAACCAAACATGTTTGCCAGAACAGAGGGTTGTTCAAATCATATGAATAGGTAAATGATGGTTCCAATCTTCATACGGGAAACAAATCTACATCCACTTCTCTTGGTCGAGGAGATATTGTGTTGGAATTTAGTACCTAGAAAAATATTCGTCTAAATGATTTTCTACATGTACCCAGAATTAGAAAGAACTTATATTCTGGTAGTATTTTATCTAAGTGTGGCTATAAGAAAGTGTATGAATCCTATAAATTTATCATATCAAAATTTGGTGTGTTTGTAGGATTTAGATAATATTGGAATGGAATGTTTGTGCTCAATATAAATAATCAAAATGATTGGTTCTATTTAGATGGTCTTCTGTAATGTTGATTTACCATCTTTATGGCATACTAGATTAGGACATGTTTATTAGAAATGTATGCTTGATATGTCTAAAGATAGTTTGATTCCTGCTTTTGATATAAATGTGCAAAAATATAATATTTACATGTTGAATACAGTTTTTAGGCAACCATTTAAAAGTGTTGAAAGAACTTCAAAATTGCTAGAACACATACATAGTGAGTTGTGTGACTTGCATGCAACACCGTGTTTGGGGAGTAAAAAGTACTTAATAACATTCATGGATGATTATTCAAGATTTTGTTACATTTATCTGTTGCATTCCAAAGATGAGGCAATTGAAAAATTTAAGACTTATAAAAATAGGATTGAATTGCAAAAATCAACTTTGATTAAAATGATATGCATAGAGAGAGAAGGTGAATATTATGATCCTACATTTTTTTGAGTCTTGTGGTATCATTCATGATGTTACCACTCCCTATACACCGCAACATAACAATGTGGTAGAAAGGAAAATAGGATCCTAAAAGAAATGGTTAATTCCATGATATCTTATCAGGATTAGTAATAGATTTTAGGGTGAAGCCATGTTAAGAGCTTGCTATTTGTTATGGTTCCTAATAAACGGAACAAGATAACTCCATATGAGCTTTGGTATAAAAAGAAACCAAACTTGAATAATCTTCGAGTTTGGGGATGTCAGGCGGTTGCTAGACTTCCCAATCTCAAAAGGAAGACATTGGGGGAATGAGGTATTGATTGTGTCTTTATTGGCCATGCTATGCATTCCAAGGATTAATGGTTTTATATTACAGAACCTAATGATTTTATTTCGATTCATATCGTAGTTGAATACACAGATGCTATCTTTGATGCAAATCGAATCTCATCAGTACCAAGGCCAAGGGATTCAGTTCGTACCTCAAGTAGAACTATGGAGGAAGATTAAATATCATCTCAATTCAAGTTACCAGAGCGTAGAAGGAGCAAGAAAGGTAGGATTGATAAGTCTTTCAATTCTGATTTCCAAATTTATTTGGTTCGGGGATCAAGAGATGAGATAGGTTATCAATATTTGTATTGCTATCATATTAAGAAGGATCCTAAGACATTTATTGAGGCGATGAAGTTTCGAGATGTTGCTTTCTGGAAAAAACAATAAATGATTAGATATATTCCATCATGGATAATAATACATGGGTGCTTTATGATCTTCCGTGTTGTAAACCATTGGGTTACAAGTGGATCTTCAAAAGGAAGATGGAAGTCTATGGCTCTATTGACAAGTATAAAGCTTGATTGGTTATACAAGGCTTTAGGCAAAGGGAAGGTATTGACTATTTCGATACATATGCCCCAGTTGCTCGGATTTTCACTATTAGGTTGTTGATTGCATTGGCGTCTATAAAAAACCAAGTGATTTATCAAGTGGATGTCAAAACTGCATTTTTGAATAGAGATGTAGAAGAGGATGTTTACATGAA
This sequence comes from Rubia tinctorum, assembly GCA_032355605.1. Classification (NCBI taxonomy): domain Eukaryota; kingdom Viridiplantae; phylum Streptophyta; class Magnoliopsida; order Gentianales; family Rubiaceae; genus Rubia; species Rubia tinctorum. The sequence goes on from JAULKM010099305.1 coordinate 25,617, forward strand.
ACGGCCAGAAGGGTTTGTTATGGCTGGAAATGAGAATAATGTTTGTAAACTTGTCAAATTAATCATTGTATGGGCTAAAACAAGCTCCTAAATAATAGCATCATATTTTTGATAAGGTTGTTTTGCCGAATAGCTATGAATTGAACTAATATGACAAAGTTTTGTATCCCAAATTTTATAGTTGTGGAAATGGAGTTATCATTTGTCCATATGTGGATGATATGATAATTTTTGGCACAAATCAGATCCAAGTTCACCTCAAGAAAGCATTCTTGTCATCAAATTTTGACATGAAAGACACATGGGAGGTAGATGTGATTCATGGTATTAAGATCAAATGAGAGAACAAAGGAATTTATCTGACACAATCTCATTACACTGAGAAAGTACTAAAGAAATTCAGTTGTGAGAATTATTCTTCGATAAGCACTCCAATGGATTTAAATGTGTGAGGCTTATACCGAATAAGGGTAAAGCGGTATCACAACTTGAATACTCACAAGTAATAGGTTGCTTGGTGTATGCCATGTCAAGCACAAGGTTGGGCATCGCTTTTGCGGTTGGCAAATTGAGTAGATAAAAAAGTAACCCCAACACACATCATTGGCAAGCAGTTAGAGGTGTACATAAGTACACAACAAGAAAACATACCTGTTACTGTGCCCATTTTACCTTGGGTTTTCACCTTAGGCCAAATAATTGAGGTAAAAGGTTCTTTTACCTGAGTTCACTTTTTTAGAAGTAAAATAATATTTACCTCGGTTATAAAAATACTTAGGTAAAGAATATGTTTTTTACCTCGGTTGTTTGGTAGCTGATGTAAATGTTAATTTAATTTGAAGTAAATAGTGTAACCGAGGTCAGTGCGACGTCGGTAACATGTGTCTTTCCACGCAGAACTAGTCATTCATGAGATACAAGACATCGCATATGACTATTTGGTTTGATTGAATGTATCATGACTCTGAGAAGCGACGTCACTTATGTCAGGATTTTTAAAAATGTGTTGGTCATCTGACCAAAGCCAAACATAAATCTCAAAATATTCTTCCACATTCAAGGTGGCTTTACAAGATCCAATGCCTTATTGTTGATGGTGGGCAATATAGGGATAGGTATTGTGATTTAACTCTCCACTCTAGTAGAAAGTAAGTATTCCATTCCTAAATTTGTATTTTCATCTTCAAATTTGGGTTCTAGGTTAGTTCAATTGATATGAGAGG
>JAULKM010099307.1:0-10932 GCA_032355605.1 Rubia tinctorum
ACATACTTGGTTAGGTTAGACTACGTTGGAACATAGGTTTGCTAGTTAACGCCTAAAACGGTAAAACCAGTTTTTCAGTCTTCAAGGTTGCAATCATCGAAATTCTTTCTCTGTCTCTGAGCCGCGACACCGCCGCCACCTTCTTGTTGTTTTCACGGTTGCGATGGTCGGAAATCTTGCGTTGAATGATCAAAGGTTTAGGTTGGGAGGCGGAAGCCCTACCATTGCCCAGAATTCAGCGACTTCCCTGTTTTTCCCCAGATCCTCGATAGCCTGAAATCGGCGCTCGCCTAAACGGCCGCAAAAGGAACAAAGATCGGTGTTTCCGCTGATGATATCCCTCTCCATCTCCTCCACCTCTTCCAAATGCGACTTTCCTGCGACTCCTTCACCGTGGGAGGATGGGGGATCCGCTGCCGCTGCCGCTTTGTTGTCGGCCGCGATTCTTCTTCTTCCGGCGAAGATTATGGATTTGAATATTATGGACTTCATGGTTTTGATGAATGTGAGCCCCAAATACAATGTAAGAAGAACGATTATATGATTTGTAGGTTATCTCTCTGTATATATATATATATACACACACAGCGTTTGGAATCAGAAATTAGGAAATTAACGAATTTGGATTGGATAGAAGTAACCGCGTACTTCTAAACTAATCCAATGTTTGAGACGGGATATTTCAGAATCTGTTAAAAGTATAAGATATTAAACGCGTTTCGATGTTTTAGTCGGTTAGAAGTATCAGCAAATCTGGCAGTTAAATATGTATAATTTATTTGGATAAAATAAACGCGGTACTACTTAGGCTCTGTTTGGCAGAGCTTTTTAGTTGCTGTATTTATTAGCAAAACACTTTTTGGTGTTTGGTAAAGTGCAAAAAATAGTTTTTTTTAAAGCATAAGCTATTTTTGGGGGGAAAACCAGAAGCTGGTCTCCCCCTACTTTCAAAATAATCCAGTTTTGATTATAAGCACAACTCTACCAAACAGAGTCTTAAACTGGTTTCATTTTTGTCCCACATAATTTGGTTACAAATTCACACGTGAGAAAGTACGTTTTTTACCCTACTATTTTGTGAAAGTGTCAATATAACATCTGCAAGATATGAAAGTGCAAAAGTGACCCAAATATTTTTAGCAGTTGTGTAGGTATACTCAAGTTGAACTATTCAGGCATGAATCGATGGAATTCAGATGTTGACCTCATCTAAAAATACAAAAAATAGCCCCATGCCCCATTCTACCCCTACCATTGTTTGCTCGAATCCATGTTCGACACTCACGTCGCCGGCAAAAACCACGTTCGAATAGGGTTGTTCGAACCTAGGATCAAATTCCATGGTTGTGGGTTAGAGAGAGGGGAGAGAGTTTTGGAGAGAAATGGTGGGTAGTGTGGCGGCGAGGAGAGAACAATGGGGTAGGAGAGGGGCGGTGGTGGCGCTATGAGGATTGTGGAGGCGAGAACCAAGTCAGTGTTGGCGTGCGGTAGGGGCTGTGGTTCCGAGAACCAGGAGATGGGCGGTGGTGGTTGTGGTGGCGCTCAATGGAGGTTGTGGTAGTGGGTTATGGTAGCAAGAACTAGGTCGGCTGAGGAGAGAAATTGGTTCTCGTCAGTGAAATTGGTTCTCCAACATCGATGGTGGTGTGGTGGTGAGAACCAATACAAAACAATTATTTAGAGAAAACTCATTTCCATTATTTTATTTTTCAAAAAATTTAAACCAGGGATATAATCGTCATTTTATTGATTTCCGATCAAATTGACCATTGACGAATTGGTCAACAAAATCCAAGGTTCAATTGACACTTTTAGATTTTACAGGGTTATGTCAGCACTTTCAACAAAAAATAGGGTTTAAAACACACTTTACCCAAGATAAGATTTTAAAGAATAATGTGCATTTATAACCCAGTTCTTGTGTTTGTGCAGACATTGCCCCAATTTTTTTGAAAGTGTGCACATATGCTCTTGGTCTCACCTGAAAATTAATTTGGTCAACTTTGGTCTTTGCCAGATTTAGTTGAAATGACTGATTTACCCCTCTTTAAAAATAGAAAGTGTGCATTTATGCCCCTAGTTCTTGTGTTTGTGCAGGCATGCCTCCCAATTTTTCGATAGTGCGTCTATGCCCCTGGTCTCACTTGAAAATTTGGTCAACTGTGATTTTTGTCAGATTCAGTTGAAATGACTGATTTACCTCTCTTTAAAAAAAAAAGCTTAAACTGTATTGACAATATTTTCCTCCCAAACCCTAAATCCCAAATCTCTATTCATTCTCACTTCATTTTGAGATTTTGAGGGTTGAATTCTCGAGTTCTACAGGATCTGGAACCTTGTGCGGTGAAAAGGTTGGCGAAGAAAATGAACCTACGCTATTAGTTCAAACGAGTTTGCTCGCTTGAAGAATACTGCTCTTGGTGATGTTGAAGGTACTGTACTTTTTTGCATATTACTTGTGTTTCCCTCCATCTTATTTTTCCCCATTTCATCTTCATAAGCCTCTCTTTTACTCTATCTTTTAAACCTTAGTGCACTATTTTCCCTATCACTAAACCTTCATTCCTTATCCACACCCAAATTGACTTCTGCAAATGCCATTTCTATTGCTTTAATCCTCGCTTCTACTCTCCAAGCAAGTTATCTAGTTTGAGACATAACAAATTACAATAATCCATACTTCACACAATCTCATCAAAACAAATCAATCGTGCACACAGATCGAGCGCCCAAAAGCTTTTTCGCATGTTTCTTCCCATAAATAAGGATAGCATCGGATTCCTATTATTATTTTTGAAATCACCATCGGATTCCTATTTAATATTGAACCAAAACAATTTGGTTTTGATATCATGAAACACGATTGTAAACAAAAATAATCTGGATTCATAGATCTAAACCCTGAACCCAGATTAACATGATACACAATTGTAAACTTGTAAATAATTTGGATTCATAGATCTAAACCCTAAGCCCGGATCAAGATGAACCACGATTGTAAACTAAAATGATTTGGATTCATCGATAACATTGTTGTTGGAATAGTGTCGTTCAGTCAATGTGCATTTTCCATAATATAGTTTGAGCATTAATTGCGGAGATAATTAATTCAGTTATTTTGAGTGATAAGAATGTTTAGCTGGAAACCGCTTTCGATCAGTTAACATCAATATTATTGGGCTTGCAACTTATTATGACTGAACCTATAGGGTCACACAGAAGACATGGAATTGGATAAAATAAACGACTATTGGGCTTAGAGCCCAAATAGTAATTATATGAGAAATGAGTTTAGAACTCATTAAGTCCAATTGGGCTGGGCCCAGATTGACTTTAGGTTAGGATTTACTGTCATGTTTATTATGTATAAATAGATATTTTACAGGAATAAACATTACGAAAAACATTCTTGAACTGGCTGTTCCAGACGGCAAAAACAGAATAAACCTACCATTCTCATAAAATTAATCTCGCCGTAAAAGAGAAGAAAAAAGTTGGACGTGGTCGTCTTTGCTTGCAGATATGTTCTAAATTGACAACGACGTATGTGGTTTGATCGTGCCGTGTGAATACGTATAGAGGGATCGCATCTGAGATTTTCTTCTCTGTGGTTGAACGTTTCTCCGCACGCTACAAAGGTAATCTAAACTCTTAGATAGATTCAAATTGAATACATGCATGAGATCTTGAATATGGTTATTGATATTTCGCTAAATTAGATTTAATCAATTACCAACAAAATCATCATTGAAAAGTGAAAAAATAGGAAGTAAGACACAATTAGAGGGACAGATGGTGTATATTTTTTTATAATAATTTATTTTTCTACTAAAAATATTTAAATTTTAAATCTACCAAAAAGTAGCTGAACACGAGATTGATGTCTCTGCTCTTGTAGTCGAACACAAAATTAGTGTGTCCAGCCTCATGAAGCGGACACACCGATGTTGTGTTCGACTTCAAGAGTGAACACACTACTTTTTTGTGCCATTTTAGGAGTGGATGCACTACATTTGTGTTCGGTCACTAACATTGGACGCTCTACTTTTCAACTTTGTGTCTGCCTTAATGAGCGAATGCTTTTTTTGTCCAATCATTAATAGTGGATGCACTAGTTTTGTATCATCCCCACTATCATATGTAGGGGTGTAAACGAGCTGAGCCGAGATCGAGTAGTGGTGTGCTTGAGCTCGAGCTCAAAAAAATTACTATGTTCGTGTTCGAGCTCGAGCTCATTAGAGCCCAAATAATTTATTTTGATCTCGTGCTCAATTGTTTGTGATCGACCTCGGTTTGTAACTCAATCGAATTCGAGCGAGATTGGCTCGTTGAGCTTGTTACCTTCGAACGAGCCAATGAAACCCTTTAATTTATAAAAAAGTTGTAAATTAAAAATAATATAGTTATATAGGTACATGCTTGTGAAACTCGACGAGCCTATCAAGCAAGAATGAAGAAACTCGAGCTCGTCTAATAATCAAGCAAACTCAAGCTTGGATCGTGTTCGCCTAGCTTGAGTTCGAGTCGATCTTTTTCTCAAGCTATTTGCGAGCTTTTCACGAACGGCTTGTTTCGTTTACACCCCTAGTCAGATGTACTACTTTTGTATCCAGATTTTTTGTATCACTTTTGCAATATATCTTAATTTTAAACTTAGCATTCACATATTTATTTAATATATTTCTGAAAAATAAATAGTTTACTGATGATGGAATATCGAAAGAGGGCGAGAAACAAAAGAGCACAAATTTGATATAATAAAGTTTTCAAGAAATAATTTATGTGTAAAATAATCGGACATATTTTTATAATTGATATTCTTATATTAAGGATACTTTGTAAATATTCTGATTAGATACTATAATGTTCTTTTCCTATTAGATTTAGTTAAATATGCTTAGAATATAATATTTTTCCATACGTAGTTAAGTACTTTTTCATGTTGCCCTTTGGTTTTTGTACTTTCCATATATATATATATAGGGGCCTTCTAGAATGAATATAATCACCCAATTATATGTTACATTGTATCAGTGTTAAAATCCTAAAAACCATTGATACATAAAATACATAAAATCATCTTCGCTTCAACTTTCGTAAGAAATTGACCGACGTTGATTATCCAACAATTACTGATGAAACTGATCGGACTGGCGTCTTCAATCCTCCATTGATTGGACTTGATCTTCAAGCTGCATAGGACACCCCCGTTGCCGTTTTTGCCGACCTCTAGTCTACCGTCGTTTTCGCCAATCTTTACAACACTGTCGACTATCTCATAGAAATTACCGTCGCTTCCAAGAAGCTCATAGCCTCCTTCAACTCTTCTGTACCATTACTCACATCTCTGTTTTTTTCTTCATGCTTCCGATAACCCGACTCTGCTAGTCTCTTCCGTGATTCTGAAAGGTGATAATTATCGTGAATGAGCAACGCTTTCTGTGGAAGGCGAAAGCTGGTGTTCCTAAAAGAAATGGTTACATGTGAAACTTGGTTTGTCGTTAACCTTACACTTGTTGGATGGATACTCTAGACCATTAAGCCATCTCTTCGGTTATCCATCATTCATTGTGAATTAGCTAAGCAGATGTGGGATGATCTTGCTTAGCATTTTTCAATTGGGAATGGTCCCAAACTTATGCAGATTCGTTCTGATATTTCAAATTGTCGCCAGAACAGATAACAAATTTCTACCTACTTTCGAAAATGCCCAAAATTTATAGAGTTAGTTGAGTCAACATCTGCTACCATGTCCATGTTCTTGCAAAACTTGTATATGTCATTGTAATATATGGGTTGAAAATGTTGTCACTGATCGTGAGAATGAGATCGTGCATGACGTTCTCATAGGATTGGATTATATCCAAAAAATTTGCCACCACCTCTCAGTTGCATCTACGCCCTTGCAGTTCAAGAGGAGCTTCACAAGACCGTGGCACTATCTTGTGATTCTAATATTAACTCAGTGACGTTCGCTACTCTAGCATGACGTGGCCAATTAGGCATCAATGCATCCCGGGGTTATATCGATCACAAGAATCTGTTGTGCGCAGGCACAAAGAATATGATATTGATACCTGTTTTAAAATCCATGGTTTCCCATATTGGTACACAGAGGCACGTGGATCAAGCAAACAATAGCAATAGCCTAAAAATGGATCAACATCGTCGTCGCCGCTAGGAATCAACCCAAAAGCGCTGTCGTCGCCACTGCTGCAGCTCCAAGTTTTTCACCGATCACTCTTGATTATTCGGTTTCCTTATAGAACCATATCTACTCCTGTTTACCTAGGAACTTTACGTCATGTTTACATGGGCACTTTTGGTGGGGTTTATTAGTTGATCACGTTGGAGATTTTTCCCCTCAGGCACGCACACCATTAGTCCTCACTGTCTCCAGGTCCTCTGTTTATGCAAGTCTTTGGCATCAACGATTGGTCATTCTTCCACTTCGGTGTTGTATTCAGCTTATTTTAATAAATATAGTCATTAATATTTTATTAATATTGTTCCCTCTCAATCTGTCACCGAGCAAAACAATCAAGAAACAGTTTTCCTTTAAATTTGAATAAAACTACTCGTTCTTTCGAGTTAGTTCATTGTGATGTTTGGTGACCTTATAATTCCCCCTCCACTATTGGAGCCTTTTATTTTTTAACCATACGTGATGACTACTCTAGGTCAATTTGGGTTCATTTACTTGCGTGAAAATAAGAGGTTGCTGCCAGATTCAAGGTTTTTTGTGCTATCATTTTGAGACATTTTCAGCACCACATCTGCAGGGTTTGAGCTGATAATAGAATGTAATTTTTACAAATACGATCTTACTTTTCTTAAACATGAATTTTATTTGAGACTTCTTTTGTTGATACGCCTTAGTAGGATGGTCGTGTTGAACGTAAGCATCGGCATCTTGTAATTGTTGCTCGTGCTCTTTCCTTTCAAGCTTATCTACCTATTGATTTATGGGGATAATGAGTCTTGAGTGCGACTTACTTGATTAACCGTACTCTTACACATTTGTGAATGACCATACTACTTACTAGTTGCTACCCGAATGAGAATCGAATTTTGCTCTACTCCGAGTTTTTGGCTGTCTATGTTTTGCTTCTCAAGTGCCTCATCTCCATGATTAATTTGCATCTCGGAGTTGTCGATACATTTTTCTAGGTTACTTTGTCGGAAAAAAGGTACGATGTGTTTATGATCTTGACTCTTAGTCTTTATCTAATAGTCATGATATTGTCTTTTATGAAGACTAGTTCCCTTATGCTCAAGTTTATTATTCAGATCCCGAGCTTTGAACTGAACCTATGTTTCAGCAATTCAACGATGCAATTTTTACGCCGCTAGAAATCATCACTAAAGTCGCCGTCTCCACCATTCCGCTAGTCACCATGTCGCTCACTGCTGATACCTCCCTCGTTGTTGTGTCGTCTGCTCCATCCTTGTCTATCGCCTATCGACGCTGTCAACCGCCTCTCCATCATCCTCCATCTCAGTCGCGGCCTGGTGCTCCATCTGCTGACCTTTCCACTGTCGATCTGGTCCCATTGCTAACTTACATGTCCCACCCTCAGGCTCGGCTTCCTTTGAGGTTGAGCCACAAACTCTTGCTAACTCTGACAAGATAGTTTATGAACCTGATTCAGAGCTTGTGCCTAGTCCTTCTTGATAGAGCTCGAGTGTTCGTCGTTCGCCTACTCATCTTCAAGACTATGTTTGCTCAACCATCTCAAAGAATCCCCTACTGCTACTTCACCTTCTCTGCCTTCATCAATGTCCTCATGTATTACTTATCCCACTTCTGATTATGTTTCCTGTGATAATTTTTTGGTTTCGCATTCTAGATTTTTTTTGGTGCAGTGACTTCTAGTACAAATCCTTCTTCTTATGCTGAAGCGTAAAGAGGTTAGAGGTCAAATTCTTTAACCGGGATGGTTGGAAATTAATGTCATGACAGTTCTTGAATCTGAAGAGCGCTTGCTTCGTGTATGTGATTACTAGAGTGCTTTATTTTTGGGGGTGATTTGACCACATTTGGATGCTTAATAGGGCTACTCTAAGAAGTGGAAACAAAGGAGGGAGGATGCATTTTGGAAATGCGTCCTCAGGGAGGGGGGGTTTTATTTATGTTATCTGATTTTTTTTAAATGAAAAATTGAGAAGACACATTTCAATAATGTGTCTTCAACCTGAATTAAAATTTTTATTTAATATTTATTCCGATTTATTTAAAAAATTAAAAAATCAAGAGGACGCATTTCTAAAATAATTTTTTAAAATTTGATTAATTTTTCAAAAAATTGAAAAAGAAGAAATAATAGATGAAGAGGACGCATTTCAAGAATGCGTCTTCTAAAGTGAAATTTTTTGTTTTTAATTTGATTAATTTTCTGAAAAAATTAAAAATTAAAAATAAATTAAGAGGACACATTCTTCAAATGCGTACTTTAATTTTAATTAAATAAATGTATAATTTTTGTTTTCCCAAAAAAATTTTAAATGAAGAGGTTGAATTCTCAAAATGCGTCCTCTAATTTTAATTTATTTAATTTAATACATATATATATATATATATTTATATACATGTATATATTTTCCTATGAATTAATGAATTAATCATTTCTTGAATAAACTTGTATTTTTTATTTCGAATTGCCTAGTACTGTTTTCATTTGAAAATTGTCTATTGCTCGTTAATGATTATTTTCAATGTAATAAATAGAGTAGTAGTTATATTGAATGTCAAGCTCATTCGTGGACGATAATAAAGCAATGTTAGTTGAACGAGTCTTGAATGTACTAATGACGCTCTCAGCAAAGTTTTCCACATGTTCCACATAGAGGCGGCCGTATGGTCCGGGATGTGCGTCTTCTTACAGGCACATGAGTAGACGCTACTAAGTTTTCATCCTAAATTCCCTCCGTAGAATCCTCTTCCATATCCTCTCCAGCTTCGTCAGTGAAATGATGTTGAAGTTGAGGACCGCTAGCTGTATGGAATGGAGCAGTTAGAGACAAATTTGTATGACTACATGCTGGAGTAAGGTATGCAGTAGAATGAACCGGTTAAGCGGTGCAGTGCGATGGTCCAGCATCTGATGGTTCTTTCGTAGGCTGGACTAGCATGTGAAGGTCCGACTTGAGAGAAACCAGTGTCAGGCATAGGTCCTGTAAGGCGCCGTCTTTGACCACCTAGTCTCCAGGAGGATCTAGACGGTGACTTCTGATTTCATTGTACCTCACACCAGGGGGAGGTCCCTCGGGGTGCACATGTGGCTGATAGTAATGCACCTTGGAGGGCTCATGCCCACATTCCATGAGATGTTTAGCATTTTCACGTAAGTCCCTGATAACCTCTGCGTAAGGTGGGGGACATGCGTCCAGACTAATCTCTGACCTGAGGCGCATCCTGGACATAACTTGCATTTGCATAAAATGAGATGAACATGTTAAATAAGCTGAAATGCTGAAATGTGCGGTATTAATTAAATGTTATCGGACAAAACAAATAAATACCATGTACTCCATGGTTTCCGCATCTCCATGAAACCCCTATGTAACCGCTAGGGGCCTTCCTGGCCGATCAATCATTGCCACGGGGCTACAAAGGTACCACTCCATGTATTCTTGATTCGGTGTATATAGATCTTCTACGCCAAGGATCGGGGCTACATGATGACCCTCGACCATGTGCCAGCAATGTGGTCGACAATCAACAGTCAGTTGTTCCTAACGGCTGTACAATATGGTGGCAGATGTTCCAGAAGATGTTCAGGGTATGACTGCAAAATGAACTGCCAAAAAAAGAACAAGTTTTAAATAATCTTAAATTAAATAAATTTTGAAGCCACTGTTATAATGGATACCAAACTATCGTATACCTGGTTGTCATCGAGAACTGTCAGCTGATCACGGTACAGTTTTAGCACATGCATCGGCGATTGCAAACAATCATACCGGGTTTTCCACCTGCGCAAGACAGGGTGAAGAACATTAGTCATCCTTTGTTAACAAAAGGTTTTGAATACTTAGCTTTCAATTACTGAATACAAAATTGGACATAACAACACTCATATTGTTGGTCAGTGGAAGTCTTCAGGTGTGACGAATGCTCGGTATTCTATCCTACACTCACAACTAGCAGGAAAAAAGGTATTAAAATATAACGCCAGCAATGAATATGAAAATGTGAAACACTAATAAGAAGTTGTTGAATCAACTGTTACCTGTAGGAGGACAACTGTCCCAGATATGGATTTCATCTGGGGAATTGCGACGTCACATACGCTCATGTACAAGTGTACCAGAATGGTACTCCCCCAACTAAACTGTTGAGTCACATCTAAGTCCATGATCTGGGACCAGTACATAATAGGGATCTGATATCCTGAAGTGTCGGACATGAGCATTCTACCAAGAAAGAGTAGAATGAATACCCTCGCCCGCTGCTGACAATTAACGTCCATGGAATGAATATGTAGTGGACTGTGCAGCACATCACCCAACCAAGAGGCTTTTTGGGAGGTCGTCGCCGTAACTCTCAAAGATACAGTTTAAAAGCCCTAAATGCTTACTAAATACAATTAAGTAGATAGTTGGTAAGTCGTGGTCATCCACAGGGAAGAGGGATATTCCTAAGGATTCATGCATACAAGGGTGAATATAAGCCTAGATATATATATATATATATATATATATATACACACATAGAGATAAAAGCAAGTAAAATGGGGGGTTTTGGTTGGTTGGTTTCCTAAGTTATGAAAGTAAAAACAACAAAACTAGCTAATCATGCAACAACCTAAGAAAAAGAGTAAAAACTACAAAGACAAAGCCTTGGGGACAATGAATTTCCACTTCCAAACCTCTTATAGATCATAGAACCATTCACTCATCCTATCACATTCATTACCTACGGGGAATGTT
>JAULKM010099308.1:0-10932 GCA_032355605.1 Rubia tinctorum
ACAAGAAAATGATGTTGATGACCACAAGTTTATACAGGGTTTGGCTGGAGAGAAACAACAGGATCTTCAAAAAAGAATGGTTAAAAGCAGAAACAATAGCTGCACAAGTGGAACAAGAATGCAAATGGAGAAGCAGGAGCAACTGGAAGGAGAAGATAGAGGCATATTGGAATGGACTAGATACTTAGTAGTATTTTCACTTATTCGAACTGACTAAAGGCTGGGAGTGAAAGCCTAATTTTCTTTTGTATGTTTTGCTCATATATATATGAAAAAGTTCCATAAAAAAAAGTACATCTTGAGTAATCATCAACGATGGTTAGAAGTTATTTTGCACCATCTTTAGTTTAAATAAATAAAGGTCCCCATATGTCGCAATGGATGAGTTCAAAGCAACGAGAAGAAGAAATTGCATATTTATTGAAAGATAAATGAGTTTGTTTTTTCCGTGGGCAAATATTACATTCTGAAGAGAAATTGGATTGAATGGAATCAACTATTTTACTTAGAAATTTAAAGAACTAATTGACAATGGCAGAGATTAATCGGCATCTTATTACATGAAGAAAAAATGGAAAAGAAGCAAGCAACTGAAGGATGACAAAGTTGATAAAGCCCAGAAACCAAATCAGTCTGACCAATAGTCCGATTCGAGGGTAGGTCCTAAAAAGTACACTAAGAATTTAGAAATCCAGCTTTTCAGTGTAGAGATTTAGTCCGCTAAGATATAGAAATGAGGTTGAATTTATATGCAGGGATATGATATATATCGGACAATCTCAATGTTGGTGAGAAAATTACTTCACCAATATGTTGCATAGTGGCAAGAGAGCTATATGGTAACTGAACATGAATATGTTTTGGAGGATAATGACATTCATTTAATATAGATAAATTACTAAAAACATGGTGCGTTGCACCACTATCAATATAACATACATGATGTTGTTTAATATTAACTGTGAGGTTCACTTTAGGAGATGTATCTGGATCAGCAGCTGGAGCAGACAACATTGCAAAGAGATGAGTATATTGTTCGGCCAAGAGTTACGGGAGAATTCTCTCACTAGGTGTTGTAGCAGTAAAGGTAGAAGGATATGTGATTCCTTTTGTTTAGTTTAAGGAAAACCATGAATTTGGTAGCATGTTTAGCGAGTGTGTCCATACTTACTACAATGATCACAATATGGCCATTGTCGCTTGTTTGCATTATTCTGCCAAGAATGACGAGGATCGTATTTGTTAACATTGAAGGTAGAAAATTTGATGCTTGGATGTGCAGTAGCGTTGATAATTTGTTGTTTCTCCTCTTGTTTGACAAGGTTAAAAATTCGTTGAGCTGAAAAGAGTGCTTCGGTCAAGAGGATTTGACAACGAAGACTAGAAAAACAATGCCGCTCAAGCAAGCTATTTCCAACGCTGCAAATACATGGCTCATAAGGAGTAAGAGAATCAATATCATCCCAAAGAGTCTTGAGTTTGGTGTGATACGGCGTAATGGAAAGATAATCTTTCTTGAGACCGGTGATTGTAGTTTGCAGTTGTTATAACTTCGGAACATTTGAATGTGTGAATCTTAGCTCCAGGCCTTGCAAATTGCAAGAGAAGAATATACATACATCAAGCTCAAACGCAAGTCGGTGTGAACTGAGTTTGTGATCCACATTCCTACCAAATCATCATAACATTTCCAACATGCTTGAGTAATAAAATTGTTGGGCATGTGACAGATCCATCCACAAAACCCATCTTGTTCTTCGCATTCAAATTCATGGAAATGCCATGAACCCATGCCGGCTAGTAGTCTCCTTGAAGCAAAGGAGAAAAAAGCACCATCACAGGATTGTCGAACAGGTGAATGAAATTGTTTAATTTTAGTGCCAAACTGAGTTTTAACCATTTTCCTGAAAGAGCTAAAATTGATGAAGTACTTCAGATTTTTGTGCTAGAAAACAAATCCTAACAACTTTGGTGCAATCATCGACAAAAATCAAGAAATAATGATTTTCATCAAATGAAGAAACAGGGGCATAACCCCAAACATCTGAGTACACAAGATCAAAAGAAGCCTTACTAGACTCATGAATATGAGAAATGGGTAATCTATGGCTCTTAACGAGATGACAGGACTCACAAATATTTTGTAAATTATTTAAAGATACTAGAAGCTTAAAGCGAGAAACTAGATGACAAAGAGATGACTCACGGGGGGGTGACCAAGACACTCGTGCCAAGTTTGTGAGCTAGTGCGCGCCAAGAAGAGGACAAGATATGGCTTTATACAACTGAGGCGATGGACTGAGATAATAAAGACCATTTTCAACGGTTCTTGTTAGCAGTGTCCGACCTTGCTGATCCTTCACATAACAATGAGTAGGGAAAATAGCATAAGCATTATTATCTTTAGTAATTTGAGAAACACTAAGAAGTATTTTTGCACACATTAGGAACAAATATAATGTTGTGTAAATGAATAGGCTTGTTAACAGAAGGAAAAATAGATGAGCCCAAATGAGTAATAGGAAGAGACGTACCGTTGTCAACCTGTAAGCTGTCATTACCAGTGTAGTCAGAGTGAACAGGCATGTTGGAGAAATCAGAGGTGACATGGTTGGTAGCACCTGAATAAAAAAACCATGTCAGATCCTGCAGAGCCGAGGGAAGCACCGAATTGGCCGCGACATAGGCCTGGCGGGGCGGACCGGACGACTGGTTGCACGGCTGGTTGTCACGGCTGCGAGTTGGACCGATTCAGATGAGGAAGGGTCACCGAAAACTCACTAGTGTTTAACCGCTTCCAGCAATTAAGGGCTTCATGACCAGATCAGCGATAAATTTGGCACTGAATGCCTGACCGAGCGGAAACATCAGGCACCGGAGCAGAGGATCAAACGGAAGCATTGGTTGCAAATTGCGGAGACTAGTCGTGCATGTCCTACATGTGGGCTTCCTCTTCCAATAACATACCTAGAAACTGATGGAAGGACATCGCTCTTGTACGAAGATTAAAGGCAGTGCGAAACTCAAAGTATATAGCATCGAGGCCACGAAGGATGCTCTCAACAAATTCATCGTCGGACAAAAAGTTAGAGCACTCAGCAAGAGAATCAGAGAATGAGCGCTTTTTCTCCACATACTCAAGGATGGAGAGAGAACCTTTCGGAAAGGTTTGAAGTTGGTATTTGAGACGCATCAAATTTGTGCGAGTATGCGCATGGAACATCTGTTCCAAAATAACCCAGGCGTCAGAAGTGGTGACGACACAAATAACATGAGGAACAAGCGACATGGAAATAGTCGACTGAATCCAAAGGAGAACCAGGAGATCCTTCTTTTTCCAAGAGGCAAACTCCGGATTGGGAGTGTTGGATGACTACGTATTGGAGGGATCTGATGCAGGCAGCAAACTTCAGACGGGGATGAATCTGGAACCAAAAAAATCCAGATCATAAGTACCAAGAGAAGATTTGATTGACCGACGCCATATATAGTAGTTATGGCGATCAAGACGAAACTAAAGGGCAGGGAGCTTGCGCAACGGAGCGACATTGGAGGACGCGACGTCAAGCGGCTTGGCGATGGTAAGTGTGACAGAGTTCAACAGATCGGCAGTGGCCATTGGAAGGCAGGCGGCGATTGGCGCAAAACATGGGGTTAAGGTTTAGGGTTTATCGAAATTATTCGGAGAGAGGTATAAAGGATCGGTTAGGTTGTTACCATGTAAAAGTGTATAAGAATTTTGTAAAACTGGATAGATTTCATTCATCATAACAATAGGTTTTTATACAAGTGGCTTGCTTAGAGAATAAGCAAAGATATGGAAACTTAATCATATACAAATACAGATTTACCAAAATACATATTATACTCTAATAGGGACGCCCTCCTGAGAACACCCTAACATAGCACCAACAACGAACCGCCTCAACCGAAGCCAGAATCATCATGATATCACTTTCATCGAACACATGCTGGTTGAGAAATCACAGCGAGAATTACTAGCATGGTCTCATAACACTGAGTAATCTCTATCATGAAATCGCTCTAATATTTTTACTTCTTAATAAGAATGTGATTTGAACGCTGAACCTCTTAATTATAGAGAGTATGGATAGTAGGACTGAATCAAGTATAAATCACGAACATTTATCTTCTTTAAAACAAAGTCTGTTGGAGTTTCTTGACTTGCCACGTACATCGAAGATATATGTAGGGAGAAGCGGGGTTTGATAATCATGCACGTTCAACGAATTGCAATGACTTCTAGAGGTGAATTAAATACAAAATAGTACATATATGTTGATAAGATCCCATTTCCCCCGCCATTATTTCACAATAAGAATTTTCAACAATAATTAATACTTCCTTTGTACCAGTTCTATTTGCACTATAATTATTATCACATCGTTCAAAAAATATATTTAACCGTTAATATATTACTTACGTATAATAACGAAAAATAAAAAAAATAATATTTAGAAACTAATTGTTACGATGAATTTTATAATATTATAGATGATAATATTATTATTCATATATATTTAATTTGATCAAAATTTGATAATAAATAGTGTCTATAAATGACAAGTGAAAATGGTGTTGAGCCAGATGGAATACAATACTTAGACGAAAAATATTCTTGGGGCAGAGCCTAGTTAATTAATTAGTCTTGGAAAATTTCTTAGTGAAAGCTGCGTACTCTTTAGTTACGCAATCCATTTAACATAATAAACAAACGTGTACACGTAGGCCACACAACTGGTAGAAAAGGGTAACACGTCTAATTTATATTTAAAAAATAATATAAATTTACAACAAGCTAACCAAATATCATACGCTAACCACATGGCCCAGTTCCAAGGGTACTGGCACTCAATTAAAGATAATTCTCGATTCTGAATTTTCTGGTGCTCCCTCCATTTCAACTCAAACTATATACGGATTATTTGATATGTTATTTTCTATTAAAGTTTAATCATATATTAAAGTAGATATATAAGTAAAAAAATATCATTATATGTGATATTGTTGAATTCGTCATAACAAATAATTTTTTAAAAGTAATTTTTTGTTTATCGTTATTATACATAATTAAATATAATAACGACTAGATAAGTTTCTGGATAAACGTAAAAATAATTTTGTTCAATTTGATTTGGGAAATATAATAATTTCGTGTGATGTGCGTTGTTTGACCACGTTCAAGACTGAATTACTTACGGAGATCCGATCACAGGGGCTGATCATAGTATTTTGAACACAGTTTCTACATTATTTTTTAAAATTGAAACCGTAGTTGACGGGCTGATTGATTTATATCATGTGAATTAAATTGTTTAAGAGTTTATTTATGGATGACCTTTAACGTGTACCTGGGATAATCGCATATATACAAAAGTTCTGAAATAGAAATTTCAATCATCAATCTTTAACAAAATAAAAATATAAGGGGTAAAAATTACAACAGCAGGGTCCATACATAGGCATCGGTTACCCGGTACATATGCACCGGTTATTCGACCCCCCTTGAATACCAATGTCTAAGTAGAGGGTGTTGAAACGTAATTATATAGGCACCACCGGTATACTCTACAGGTGCTGAAACGCCATATCCAGCACCGACAACAGCTACCGATACTGAAGTTCCCTTTGAATGTACTAGTGCTTCTAAATCAATGTCAGTGCTAGTATTGCTTAGAACCGGTAAGTGATCAATATCAGTGATGCATGTTTAAATCAATTCCCAGTGCTCATATATATTGATAATGTAAGCACTGGTATGAAAAGAAAGGCCGGTGCTCAGATATGAAGGTCGGGGGACACTTATTTTTAGCACCTGTATAGATTTAATACTAGTGCCTGGAAATCTAGCAATGATTAGAAATGTCATATACCGGTGCTAGTTTATTTTTGGTTTTGCAATGCGATTATTTAAAATTTGTCTGGCCAATCCCGGATCGATATGCAAAAAAATTTCATAGAAAATATCCAGAACATCTAATTACTATGAACTGAAATATTCAGAATTAAATATAGTTGGAATCGAACCAACAATAATACTAAGAAAAACTAAAGAAAATAGTAAACACTGTAGAATTTTTTTAAAAAAATCTTCCAACAACAAGCAAATTCATAAAACTAATGATGAAAAACATAATTAATTAAAAAACATTTACTCCATTTTACGATAGGAGGTCCATCAATGGATTTGCTTCCTTCGAATATACCTCTACCCAAGTCTCGCACCATCTATCGGCTACAATCATTACATCCTTGGCATTGTATGCTCCTTGCCCCTCGGGAACACCTGTTGTTTACACAATCTCCGCATTTTAGGTTTAAGTATTGATTAGGTAAGAAGAACAATTGTTTGATTCACAGTTTATCGACTGACCTCTAGAATATTTGTAGCGGTAGTTTTAAGCACAAGTTCTTCCATGAACAGGAGGACATAGTACCAGCATTTCCAATTATTCACCTGATGCAAGTACTGCAAAGGAAATTGATCAAATGTAATTGTCTTAAATAATGTTAGAATAAAGGCACTTTTGTATTGAATGACTTATATCAATATTAGTGATTTTCCAGGTGTAATCCATAGATGGTTCGATCTTTCTCTTGTCCCTATGATATCAACATGCTAGCATGTCAATGTAGAACTTTGAAATGTTACACATTTAACTTATAGAAGATAAATCAAGTATGACAAAAGAAAAGTAAGTACCGGGAAATGACTTGGTTATCAATTGTGTGGTGGGGTTTGATTTCTCCATCAACGAGTCAATGGTAAAAACTGCATCCGCACTAGGACGGATGAGGATTGATTACCAATGATTGCAGTGTTGAAACGTAGCACATGAATGATTTTGTAATCGAAGACGAATTTGCGGGACGTATTATAATTTTAAAGTGTCACTTACATTCTAATGTACGTCACCACATAAATCTCAACGACAGTTTGAAGCATGGTTTCAAAATTAGCTTTGACATGATTATCAATTTTTGTAGCGCTGAATTCCTAGACAAAACGGCCCATGATTGACAAAACAAACTGTATGCGCCCATTGTTAGTGTCGAGGACTTGGTCCGAGAGGTGCCTAGAATAATATAAATTGTTAATGGCTTAAACAATTGAGAACACACTAATAGACTTTATGTGAAAATATAAATCGTACCCCATCCATACATCTATCTGCAAGTTTGAGAGCCAAGTCATCGGGTGGAAGTTGCTAAGCTTGTTTCTGAGCTCCACCATTTAATCGATTTCCAATCCACATGCATGATGTGTGCCAAAAGTGGAAGGTCGTAGTTGTGGCAACAACACAACCTTTCCCAAATCCCGCATGCTTTTCACAAGGTCGTTGCAGTACTTGACGTAGTTCACCATATTGGGATATGCCGTCAAATTGTGCCATTCGTGAATATGTGATTTCTGAAATGAACGAGTGTTAAGGGTAGTTAAAATTAATTTGAAACGGGAATAGATGGATGGTCTTAGATGAAAATATTTTTTCTTCGATAAATGGTAATTGGTGGTTGATCCGGATTGTTTTGGTGTAAATGTCAGGGTATCATGGTGAGAAAAAAAATTAATATAAAAGAATGTTAAGTAAGAAATAAATCGTAATAGTTGTTGCAATTTGGTTTACTTATTACCTCATCGAGCTGATATTAAGGCAATAAAGATCATCGCCCTGGGCCACATTTCCTTCATTGTCCTCTGGCTGGGGATCATCTCCATGTTCGACCAATGACATATGCCAATCTACAACGCTTCCCAATGCCTCTCCCATGTCATTGAAAGCATGTTTAGGAGACGTCAATCCATGTTTGGAATTGTAAATTGGCTCGCACACATGGAAGCGAGCTACTCCACCCGGTGCCTTATCGCAATGCCTTGATTTCTGGAGTAATGCTTTTGCGACCCTTACCTTCTCTCCCTCAATTTTCTTGATGAAAAAGGTGACCAAGTCACCATTCTGTTAGGCGCACCGATTATTAAGTTAGTCCAAGCATTCGTAGGATTTGAATGAAAAAGATAAGTTAAATAAAAAAAAATTAAGGAATTGAATTAAGTATTAGCCTCCTCATCCTCTTCTCCGTCGATGGGATCTTGGCCCGAGCGGCTAAGACCGTTGGATACATCAACCAAGGACTTATCAATGAAGACCTTTTGGTCTTCTAGGCCTTTTGGGATATTAACTCTGTTTGCTGCTACAATCTCCTTCATCAACTAGTCCAGATAAGCGACCATCGCCTTCACAACCAACTGATCAGTGAGGTATTTCTTTTGGAATGAGGAGCTATTGATGAACTTGCTTCTAGCTAAATGTGGGATAGCCACGGTTATTGGCAGTCGAGTTTGTTTACCCCTATAGCGACCCGGTTGATCCTTCTTCTCTGTGGTTCTTATTAAAATGTCTTCACCAGGTTGCAACTCTAGGGTTCCCTTCTCTGCTTCCTCGTTCATCCTTAACTGCTTTGCATATTATTGTGTTAGTATTCAGAAAATGTTTACAGTCATAAATATGTTTTTATGAATTGTATACTTAAAATTTCTGCAGCTATGACTCTAACTTCAGGGGTTTGGTAACCTTTATGTTTCCCCTTGTTTGACTCAAGGTAGGTAAGAGATCTGTCTGGCTTGAATTTCATGGAACCGAGCTGTTGCTTGATCTCCTCTTCATTATAGCCTAGATTGGTGAGCTTCTTTCTCTCCTTCTGTTTCAGCTGCTCAATTAGCTTTTCCCTCTTTGCTCGGTTACACTTTAGACCCATGTGGTGGGTGTATTTATTTTCCTTCGATTGGGCACTTGCCTTCTCCCATATTTTTTGATACCTTAAAATGTTTGATCAGTGATTAACACAATCAATGCACTCAAACGCGACTAGGACAAGATTCCTTTCTCAGGCTAGCATGAATGACTGGCATGTGGTAGTTCCTCGTAGCCTGGACCATGTGGCGATCTTAAACTTTTCGAATGACTCTACCCCCATGGGCACCTGTCTTGATAACATCATCAGTCAGTGCTTCACATCCCCTTTTTCCCTCACTATCATCCTCAGACTCCATTTGGCCACCCTCTTTGGGATCGGCAGATAGTGTACCCTTTTTCTCAAATTATATTTTTGGGGGTACCTTCGATGGTTCATTTTTGGGTTCCTGTTCCCCACCTATCTCCTATTCCCCTATCCTTGGTCCTCGACCCAACATCTATCTACAAAGGACAAATACAAATTATTAATAAAAAAACTAAGGAAGGATTATAACATTTGTGCGTGAATACCATGCCAAATATATTACGAAGCAACCAACCATTAGTCAATTTGAACAAATGTAATCAATACCCAACCAAACAATATATTTCAATTAAACACCACACCAACATGTTATGATTGACATGACGAACGAGTAATGCACACGTCCTTTATAATTTCTAAGAACAAACACATAAAAACCATTCAATCAATGTTGTCTAAGAAAAAACATAAGTTATTCAACGTTTGGAAAAAAACACTTGATAATACACAATGTCACATCTCATTGATCAAGATAACAAGTTAGCCAAGGTAATTGTAATAGGCACAACCCTTAACAACTAAGCATTGAATTAGCATCATTGGGCATTTCATCAAACACCTAGTATTTCATTTTGGGATGACAAAAACTTTTCAATTAGAAGACATACCTTTGAAGGATGAGAAGTTCCAACCATATGGATGGCGGTTCCGAGAAATTTCAAGTTTATGCCTTTAGAGATACAATATGAGGTGTGTTTTGGTTCCTTTTATAGGTTTTATTTAAGAAAGTGAAGTAGTGGAGTGTGAATGAAGAGTAATGGGGGTGGAGAACGTGGGTTAAGATCAGATTTAAGGTGGAGAAAATGGTGTGAAGAATTTTCGAGTTGAAAGGAAACCGTTATGACGAGGAAGACAATCAGTTTTCTTTTTATCCCCTCAAAGCCACCAATGGTATGAAGGAATACATACCGATTCCTATGTTATTTCTAATATCTTCTAGTGTGTGTAGAAATGTCTTAGTATGGAGCACAGGTATGAAATCGAAGCCTTGAAATAAAATACCGGTGCTTATGTTAATTTAACGCCGCCGCATGTGGCTACTTATAATAGGGGTGGTTTTTTAATTTCCATGTTCAGAAACTAAGGGGATTAGAACTTTTCTTAGTATGGGGCACCGGTAGAAGTACCAGTGCCTATGTCCCAAATACCGGTGCCTAAGAATATTAAGGCAGCTATATGAGGCTACATAAAATATGATTGATTTTTAAAAAATGTGGTCCTGATAGCTACTGATTGGGATTATTTCTATGTATAGAGTACCAGTATTTCAGACCGGTACTGTCATTAAACAATCGGTGCCTATGATGAACAAAGTTGTTGCCTACTACTGCTTTAAATGAATTTTATTTAACACATTTTTAGACAGGGAGCTACTACGAACAAATTTTTTTAAGTATGAAGCACCGATATAAGATACCAGTGCTAGTAATGTGAGTACCTGTGCCTATTGGAAATGATGCAGCTGCTTGTGACTGCTTTCGTTGGGTATGGGCTGGAAATTATTTCACCCTAAAATCCCTTGGGGAGAAAAAACAGTTATTTGATCTAGCACCATTTTAAGGACTTGTGGCCATTTTATTTTTACGAAAATTTGAATCCCCCCTAATTATTTACCAAATTTTATAATTTCGCATTTGATGAGACGCCAAATGCATGTATTTTTCGATGTATTTAACATCTCTTTTGTTATCTTTTTGTTGGAAGATTGCTAGATTTAGGTAGGTTTACATCATAAGGGTTTTCGATAACTTTTTCGGTTTTCGTATCTAAATTCTTCATTTTGTAACCTAGTTTGAGTCTAATAGATTTTTGGTCCTTACGAGCATCCAGATTCCTTTTTGTGAGCTTAAT
>JAULKM010099309.1:0-10931 GCA_032355605.1 Rubia tinctorum
TTAGGAAAATCCCTGGTCTCCGTGGACGACCTCGACTTGACATTATCTACTTAGTTGTAGTTAAGAGCCCTTTAGGGCAAAAATAGTAACTTTGAGAGGTACGACGATAATTTGGGATAATTTTAAATATTACTTATGCATTTAATTGGATAATTTTGGGTATTTATTGGGTATTTGTTGGATTCCCATTAAGTTCACATAATTTGGGATCCATTGGTATCAAAATTTCCCATTAAATATAATCATTCTTATCCTGCCCAATCCCAAAAGCTAATGGGTATTTAATACCCGATCTCATTAACTACCTATTTATTAATTTTCCATCTCATTTCTTCCCAATCCCGCTCAATTGACACCTCTAAATACAATCCTACTTACAAAATTTATGTACAGTATAGGTGACATCATAACAAAAGTCTATTAAAGAAAAAAGAAGATGAATCTAAGGTGTATGTCCTCTTCGGTGAGCAAAATCTTCAAAAGCTGGAGCTAAATTGATGCTAAAACAAAGGTGAAACTAAGATAGAGGTGAAGCACGTGACACTAGGTGAATCCAAAACGTGGGGAGCACTAGAAAACTATGCTTCTAACAGCAGCATGTAGCAGTTATTATTTATAAGTGTTGCTATGAATTTAAGTAGCAGCTATTATTTTTTCTTTGCAATTGTTAATTTAAAAACCGCTCCAATTATAATTATCATAGCTTCTATGAAATCAATAGCCTCTAATAGAGTGATATTTTTTTTGTTTTGTTGAGAAATTATAGCAGATGTTTCCTATATATACACTACTATATTGTTTTCGGCAAAAAATTAAACCACCACTACCAAAAAAATCCTCCAGTAGTGACATTTTTTTGGAATACTAGTGACACCCAAAGGCTTCGTTAATTTTCGTAGTGACGTTTATGGAAATGGCTCTATTCAACATTGTCACCACGGTATTTGTGATGTGTTAAAGTGTCTTTATATTTTAGTGACATATACTCGTGTCAGTGAAATTTAGTGACACCTAAAAGCGAAGTGAATTTTGTGACACATTCCTACTTGTCACAAAATATGCGTCACTGTTGAACTATTTTTTTTGTAGTGCACCTGTTATTTGAAAATAGCTTATTGTGTACTAGCATTAAATGTTGATGAGATCAATAACTACATTTAGCAATGTTTTTTCTTAGTTGCTACAAAACTGACATAAAATCATTGTTATTGGCAAAAATTAAAAGAAGAGTTGCATCATGAGGCTCTCCTACACACCCATCTTCATTGTTCCATAGAGGTAAAATACAACATTTAATGTCATTTGTAAGCAGTATTTGGAGGTAAGAGGAAGTATCAAAAAAGGTAGTATGTCCATAAAATTACGAACATGTAACTTTATAATTTGACTTAAAAATTTAATTACCTCTTGCTCACTAAAGCGCTTCTCTTAAAAATTTCACTACTCTTTCTCATTTAAGTGCTTCTCTTTCTGGACATACTTTTCTTTTAAGGATTCGACATCGCCCAAACTAACCTTGGTGTCGGTTGAACCGATATTGGCCAAACGACCTTCGACGAGTTTGACCATTACAACAACCGACCAATTACGTCCAATACTACAACTAAGTAGATATGCATATATACACACACACATACATACAGATACATACATACAGATATACATATACATATATACGTAGGTACATATACATACATACATACAAATATATACATACATATTGTTAGAATAAAATAGGTTTCTGATTAGATTTGATATTATCGTATGACTAGACTAGAGTTCTAGTTGTACTAGCATTCCTTATTGTACTCTATTTATTTTTACCAGTAATACATATTTCATTACGAAAAATTATTCTATCATAGTATCAGAGTAGTGTTCTGATTCAACCTTCTAAACTCTAAAAAATTTGGCCGCCTCCCTCCCTACTCCCTCTCTCGGTCGAATTTTATTTTCCTTCCTCCTCTGTGATTAAAATTTTTTGGCCACTATTCATCATGGCCAGTGCAAAATTATCTTACGGTACCCTTATTCATATGATGCAAATTAAACTTACCTTATCCAACTATCTTCTTTGGAAGCGCCAAATTGGCTATGTCCTCAAACCTCAGAAGCTCTATGGACTTCTTGATGGATCTAATCCATGTCCTATTCTCCCTCCTCTGCTGCCGGTCGACCATACTCTCTCCTACGCCCATGTCACGGGCGTCTCCTTCCAGTGCCGTCAAGACAGATTCACTTGCCACCTACAACACAGCTAAAGAGGAGTATGATCAGTGGGTCGATGAAGATCAAAGAGTCTGAAGTCTTTTATTCTCTTCCCTCACTTCAGAGGCACTTGCTGAAATTCCTGAGTGTTCGACTGCTAAAGATATTTGGGATAGCATTGCAGCAAATTATCATAACAACAGCAAATTTACCATCCTTCGTCTTCATGCTGATGCCCACGGTATACGTAAGACTAGTATTGTTCATGAAATCCATCTGAAATTTAAAGATATTTTTGGCCAATTATCTCTTATGGGCTCTCATGTGTAGAATGATGATCAAATTATTTGGTTTTTGACTACTCTTGGATCTGAATTTAAAGATTTTTTTGCCCCATTAATTAATTCTTCCCCTACGCCACTATATGCCGATGTTCTGAAGTGCGCCAAAAACCATAAGGCATTTCAAAATATTTGACGGGGTCACTCAGCGCTGGCAACAGGGCTGGTTGCATTTTCTGTTAGCAAAAACCCCTCGACCAGCATCGCGTGGGATCATGTGACGGAAAGGGGTAGCAACGCGTATGGCTTACACAATGCCAGGGGTGGCAGATTCGGCGGTCGCCGAGGCGGCAGGGGTGGCTGGTATGCTCAGTCATCCAGTTCTAGTCCTGCTGGTAGTTTGGGCCGCGATCGGCCGCATTGTATCTGGTGTTATCAGCCTGATCAATTTTTTACGACATCTTACAAGATGTTGGCCTAGACCCGGAGTGAAGACTTGACTCACTTGGCTGAAAAATTTCAGTCATCCATGGGTTTCTTTCGCATTGATTCCGGTGTGACTACTCACATCGCGTCTTCCGGATCTGGCATGGAGAGTGTCACTCCTTATTCCAGTAATTCTCATGTTTCTGTTGGAAATGGTGCATCTATTCCGATATCTCATGTTGGTGATTCTTGCTTTCTGATAATTAATGTTTTCATGATGTTCTGGTTGTTCCTGAGATATCTAAAAATATTATGTCTATTAGTAAGATGACCAGAGATTTAAATGTCTTTGTTACCTTTGATGATTGAAACTTTGTCAAACAAAACAAAGTTTCCACAGCATTCGTGGGCAGGGGTCACAGTGAGAGTGTTCTTTACGTCTTGGACAGAGGCGAGTCAACACTAGTTTCCCTTTTATAGCAGAATAAAGGACGGGCATCCTACGAGCTTTGGCATGCTCGGCTTGGACATGTACCGGCAGCAGCTATCTCTAGTTTGCAGGAGTCTGGTTTACTTTCGCTTTCTTCTTAGTTGCCTACACCTCAAACTTGTGCCCCCTGTGTTATGGCGAAAGGTCAGAGGTTGGCTTTTGTTGAGAATCATAAACGTGATGCGCACATACATGACTTGATACATTTTGATTTGTGGTGCTCTTCCTCAGTTTTGTCGACGAATGATTTTTCTTATTATGCCTTGTTTGTGGATAATTTCTCGCACTTCACTTGGTTATTTCACCTTCCTATTCCACTTGCATATGCCTCTTTCTCATTGGGAGGCTACTTTTGCGACTGCTATCTACACCATTAACAGGTTGCCTACACGGGTCCTGCATGGGGCTTCTCCTTTTCGGTTGTTATATAGTCGTGACCCTGTCTACTGAAATTTTCATCCGTTTGGGTGTTGGGTTTATCCTTCTGTGCGCCCTTTTGCGGAACACAAGCTTGCTCCATGGAGCATTCCTTGTGTCTTTCTCAGCTATGGCTATTAGTACAAGGGTTTTAGGTGTTTTGACCCTTCTACGGGCAAGGTTTTTGTCACTCACCATGCCAGATTAGATGAGCCATACTTTCCCTTTGCCTCAGCTTCTACTTCGGCGATGGGTTCTGCTTTCTCGATACTGGATGTCTCAACTTTTATAGATCCAAATGGTTTTGTCCATGTTATTCCTCCAGCCTCTGCCCTATCGACACCTGCTTCATGTACCATTTGTTCTTCGGATTCTGACCCAGATTAACCGGTCCCACATGTAGCTACATCACAACCAAGTCCAACGCCATCATCTCTGACATCCTTGACCAGCGCCAGTCCACCGGCCTCACCAGATTTTTCACCACTGTCGGCCTCTCCTCCTCCGACGCGCACCCATCGGATGAGTACTAGGTCTGCTAATGGTGCTATTAAGGGTCGTAACTACTCAGATATTGTGGCACATGGTTTACTTGCTGCTTTACTGGCGCAGTCAGAGCCCACTGATTATCATACCGCTCTCAAACACACTGCTTGGGTTTTTGTTATGGATGATGAGTTTTCAGCACTTCGAGAGCAACACACTTGGGATCTTGTTCCGCGCCCATCGGATGTCAATGTCGTTGGCTCTAAATGGGTTTATCAGCTGTAGTTTAACCAGATGGTACAGTTGATCGTCATAAGGCGTCTTGTCCCTCATGGGTTCTCATAGATTTTGGGTTTTGACTTTGACCATAATTTCAGTCCTGTGGTCAAAGCCTCCACCTTTTGGACAGTTCTAGCCATTGCAACGATACGTTCTTGGCCACTTCATCAGTTGGATGTCAAGAATGCTTTTCTTAACAGTGTTCTTGATACCCTAGTATACATGGTGCAACATGTTGGCTATATGGGTCCAGTTCATCCCGAGTATGTTTATCGCTTGCGAAAGGGAATTTATGGTCTTAAGCAGGAACCTCAAGCTTTGTTTCAGCGGTTCAACGCTTATCTTACTCAGCTTGGGTTTCAGTGCAGCTCTGCCAACACATCCTTGTTTGTTCTTTCCAGGGGCTCCTCATTGCTTTATCTCCTTGTTTATGTCAATGACATTATCCTCACCTGCAATGATTCGACACTTCTTTGCCTGTTCAATGATCGGACCCACAGAGAGTTTGCTATCAAGAATTTGGGTGCTTTTCATTACTTTCTTAGCCTAGAAGTATCGCCTACTCCCTCAGGCTTACTTCTTGGACAAGCAAATTATGCTCGGTATATACTTGCACATGCTGGGATGACTGATGTTGTGCCAGTGTCTACTCCATTTGTCCCTGGTTCGCAGCTCCATAGTTCGACCAGTCATCCATTCCGGAATCCAACCTTATACCGTTCTTTGGTAGGAGCTTTGCAGTATTTGACTATCACTCATCCTGATCTATCCCTTTCGGTCAATACTGTCAGTCAGTTTCTATAGGATCCTCATGATGATCATTATGCTTCAGTCACTAGGACTCTTCGGTAAGTTTGAGGAATATTATATTTATGACTATTTTTTTGATCGGTCAGTACCCCAAAGGTCTTAGGATGCTGACTTGGCACGATGTCTAGAGACTCGTCATTCCACCAATGGGTATGCTATTTCTTGGTGGAAACCTTGTATCGTGGAGTGCCAAGAAACAACTTACAATTTTGAGTCCAGTACAGAGTCAGAGTATCGAGCACTAGCTAACACAGCTTCGGAGGTTATTTGGCTGACTCATTTGCTTCGCGATTTACATTTTCCATTGTTTGGTTCACCATTGTTGTTATGTGATAATAGTAGTTCCATTTTCTTGGCCCAAAATTTGGTTGCTTACAAGCAGGCAAAGCACATCGACATTGACTACCACTTTATTCGGTAGTTAGTTGCCTCTGGCAAGCTGCACATGGCTCATATCTCCACTTCTCTTGAGATTGCGGATATCTTCACCAAAGACCTTCCTCGTCCGATGTTTGAGTTTTTTCTGTCCAAAATTTTAATTGTTGAACATCCGACGCTTCGCTTGAGAGATGTGTTAAGAATAGATCAGATTTATGATTATATTTGATATTATCTTAATGAGTAGACTAGAGTTCTAGTTGTACTAGCTTTCCGTATTTTACTCTATTTATTCTTGTCAGTAATACAGATTTCATTACGGAAAATCATTCTATCACATATATATACATACACATAAATACATATATATATAAAGAAAATAAAGAGGGGGTTTTTTGTTTGGTTTTCCTAAGTTATGAAATGGAAAGACAAATCAAATAGCATAAAAGAGAAATTAAACTAATTATGCAACAAACTACAAAGATTTATTAGACACGAAGTACGGGACCTTGGGCGCAATTGATTTTCACTTCCAAGCCTCTTATATATCCTTGAATCCACGACCTATATACTACCTTGACTAATTATTGTGAAGATGAACCTTCCATTCTTCTTTGGTAGTAGTTTACAAGAGTGAATTCAACATCTCTTGTAAACCTCACTAATGACCTCTTTAGTTAAGAAATTCCTAAATACATCCCATTAATGGAATTATGTACAAAGAATCAACAAGTTTGGTAGCACTTATAAACATTAAACCAAATGTCTAAGCATTGAATCAATTCGTACATTTACTAGGATTAATCAAGAAAGTTCAACATTCAATGATTTCTCCTATTTGCTACCTAGGATCAACATTACAAAGAATTCAATATCATCACATTCATCTAGCAATTAAAACATCATCAACCCAATTAGAAGTTCTTACTTATGCTCTTGGATTCCATGTCAAAAGAGAAGAAATTAGTTACTTTCATTAACTTATAACAATTTATCATAGAAGAATTTCGTATCAAACTTCAAATCACATAAATGACATCAGCAACCATCTTGAAAGCTCCATAAATGCATAATAGTCAAAGAAATAAATAGATAATTAGGGTTCTCAAGACATGGGCAAGGAAGCTAAAATCAATTGCTCCCAAGACTAACTAAATACAATCCATACTATAAATTCCAAGCTTAATCATCCAAAATAAAGATGGAAAAGATGAAGAAGAAATGAAGAACTAGGGTTTTGAAAGAGGATTTTCAGCCTAGGAGAGAAAGGACAGGAAGGGGGTGGCCATAAAAGCCTTTTAAAGTACAAGAAAGATGAAAAGAAAAACAAAGAGAAAAAGTGTTGCAGAAGCCTGCCTTGGCGGAAATAGGTAGCAAAGATATTTTTATTGCCCAAGTATTAAACTTTGTTGAATAGGTAGCAAATATATATTAGTTCACGTGTTTAATATTTTTGTTAATCGTTTAAAAACTTAGTAACTTTCAATGTTACAAGAACATGTATATTTGATATATATATTATGAATATATACACATATATAGTGTACGAATATATATATATACACACACATATCTAGTGTACGAATATATATATATCGTGTATGAATATATATATATATATATATATATATATATAGTGTATGAATATGATTAGAATGTTTGTCAAATATTTCAATGATTTTTATAGATTTTCATTTTCTGCATGATAATTATAATACTTATAATTGACAAATGTGTAAATTAGATTATATGTTTAGAATGTTTATTAGTCATTTTAAAAACTTCGTTTAAACTTTCATTTTCTGAGAGATAATAATAGAACTTAAAGCTAGCAAATGTATAAAATAGTTCATAATTTAGAATGTTTGTTAATCGATTTTAATTTTAATTTTTTATTTTTAAATTTTTACAAGGTAATGATAGAAGTGACAACTAAAAAATGTATAAATTAGTCCGTGTGTTTAAAATGTTTGTTAATCACCTTAACTACTTTGTTTAAGCTTTCAGTCTTTTGAAAGAAAACCATAGAAATTACAATTAGCAAATTTGTTTGTTAACCATTTCAAAGACTTTGTTTACAATTCCATTTTTATATCATCTATTTTAAGATAAGTTTTATTTTTTAATAGTTTTAGTCGGAATCACTTTTTTTCAAGATAATTATATGCTTACATTTAGAAATATTATAGTGGTTCATGTATTTATACTGTTTTTAAAATCATTTTAAAGACTTATTTCAAACTTTTTTTTATGTACTTACAGGTAGCAAGTATATATATAAATATATATTGTTTATAATTTTTGTTAGTCGTTTTAAGGATTTTTTCTGAACATTCATTTTCTGTAAGGTGATGAAAACTTACAACTAACAAATGTATAAATTAGTTCATATGTTTAGAATGTTTGTTAATCATTTTAATGATTTAGTTTAGACTTTGATTTTATGCAAGATAAATATAAAATTTACAACTAGCAAATATATATTAGTTTATGTGTTTAGAATATCTGTTTATCGTTTTAAATAATTAGTTTTGACTAAGATGTATTTCTTCAAGAAACATTTTCTATAGTTCTAATAAAAATGTTGTGTTACAAACTCATATATTAATGTTCTATTTTACCAGAGTTTATGTGGTTATTGTGTTACTTTAACTTATAGTTACATTAACTCGTATATTGAAATCTTCTTTCAAAATATATAAAATTATAAATTATTATATTTTATATTGTAACATTATAATCAAAGCCTCACATATTTATAATATTAGATCATGGTTATTTTATTTTTTATTTGTAAAGAAAAAGAAAAATGGAACATCAAATGAGGTCCAAAAGCTACACAATAAATACAGAGCAACTCCATCCATTCTCCATATTCCGTTGATGTTTTAATTAGTGAT
The DNA here is from genome assembly GCA_032355605.1 of Rubia tinctorum. Taxonomy (NCBI): domain Eukaryota; kingdom Viridiplantae; phylum Streptophyta; class Magnoliopsida; order Gentianales; family Rubiaceae; genus Rubia; species Rubia tinctorum. The sequence continues at coordinate 8,676 of JAULKM010099309.1, forward strand.
TGATCACTGGACTCTCACACTCTTTCATCATTTACCTCAATAAACATAAATGATAAATTAAAGAGCAAGAAACCGCAACAAAAACAAAAAAGTTTGAAACTTTCAATTGGACACAAAGATATGATTAATATCATAATGGATTTATGGTGATATTGCACTATAGCAGTTTTAATTAATTAAGATAACAAAATTTTAACACACGACAAACAAAAAATATTTTATGTGAGAAATTTTTATGTGGGGAAGTGAGAGTCAAATGAAAAGATGACAAGTGTCAAACTCAATTATAATTAAAAGAGAAAATCAAGGATGAATTTAATTGTAACTTGAATTTTACACATGTTTTACGATCGATGTTTTGTGACTGAGGTGTTGTACGATCGATGTAAAGACCAAGATAGGCTGAGTGTAGCCAACTTCAGACAAAAGCTCGAGAAGGAGAAGAAAGAGGTCAAGAGGCTGAGTGTAGACAATTTCAAGCAGAAGCTCGAAAATGAAAAGAAAAAGGCTGAGTGTAGCCAATTTTGGGAGGGAGCTCGAAAATGAGAAGAAAGAGGTCGAGAGGCTATGTGCAGTCAATTTCAAGCAGAAGCCTGCAGAATTCGATGTGCCTATAAAGGGGGAGTTTGATACTGAGTCTCCAACGTTGAGGCTCAATGGCGTGCAGAGAGCTCGAGACTCATACGCAAGGCCTGGAGCAGGTGTGTAATGCTAGTGCTCAGTATCCGAATCTGACACCAGTCTGCGTAATGATAGCCACCTGACCATACAAGGCAAGGAAGTTTCAATCTCGTGCCAGGGAGATGGTGGAGCAAAGTAGGTGTGTCGATGAGTAGAGCAATACCTTGCGAGGGATATCTAAGGCCACGTTAGTGTGCTCGAAGATCTTTTAAATGACAATTCTCGCCTCAGGGAGGAGTTCTCAAAAAATCTTTTTCATGGAGGCTCTTAGAGAGTCTTCTAGTCTATGAGCTTTAACATGGCGTCCTTCAGACAGATCTTATTGACAATATCGAGTCCATGTTGCTAAGATCGAAGATGGGATGGACCATTATCAATCAGTTGGTGATGCAAGTGGTTCAATGCTCCCATTTATTAGTACTCAGAAATCCTTAAAGAAACCAAATTCTAGCAGATCCATGGGCCTTCAGACGTCCAATGGAGGTACAGGTAAGACTCATTGATTTTGAATAGTTTCACTTCTTATGATCTAAAATTAACCCATTTTACTGACCCACAAAATTTCTTTAATTCCCTATATATATATTATATTATAGTCTCACCATAAAGCACACTGAGACGGTCTAACAATAAATTATGGTGAGACAATCTCACAATAATACTTTCTTTAATATCACACAAGTGTAAGATAGAACCATTGAAGGCGGTTATATCAGACTATTAAAGGCATTTTCATTGTGCCTTCTCTAGCCCTGCCTTCCATTGTTCGATCAATAGAAGGCGGTTGTTGAAATCACCTTTAAAATTCCAATGAAGGCCATTACAAACCGTCTTTAAAAGGTGATAAAACTGCCTAAAAATAGTGGGCATGTGCATTGGGGTTGTGTGGCGAGGGTGGACGCTTAGAGGTGGAGGAGGGGCTAGTGACAGCTAAGAGAACCCTAGTTGAGCATCGAGCCTGGAGGCAAAGGCGAGGCTAGCAGCGTCGGAGAGAGTGAGGCAGGGGCTGAGCGAAGGGTGTGATTGGATTGATTTCACCATGTATTTTTTGTTATTATTGAGTTGAAATGTTATGAAAATCCTTGAATATTTATTTTAGAGACTGAATTGCCAAGTTGTTGCAGTTTGTGATCGGTATGCCCATACCTACCGGTATTCCGGAATCATGAAGGAAGTTTCCATTTGTGCTTGGAGATAGAAGAGGAGAAAAATATGGAGATGTTGGAGAACCGATGATTATTTTGCTAAATTTATGGCAAGTCAAAATACAGTTGGAAAAGCAATTGGATTGATTTGAAGACTCCTAAATTGTAGGAGAAAAATATCGTGTTTATCTCTTTGAATTCTAAATAGATAAGTGTTGTGCGGAATACCCGAGAAAGAACAAGAAAATAAAATAAAGTGAAAGACAAAACACCTAGAATTTACGTGGTTCACCAATTGGCTACATCCAAGGCCGACCATGATCGGATTCCATTAGAGATAAATGCCAGCATTACAGATATATATATAGCCCACTACTCTCTACCAATCCTATATCTTAGAGTTACAATAAAAGGATGAGACTGTATATAT
>JAULKM010099310.1:0-10931 GCA_032355605.1 Rubia tinctorum
ACAATGCCCCATCACACACACACACACACACACACACACACACACACACACACACTTAATTCAACACTAGATCATTCACATAGCTCAAAAATTTCCTCAAAACATTTCAACCTTTTCCGAGTTTCAAACCCTCTCATCACCTCATCATCATGCTAAATAAATAAATTAAACATGAAGCTCAAAGGATTACCCAAAATTTGAAACCAAGAGATGAAGAATCCACACAAGAAGAAGCAAAAAATGCTAAATTTTGAGAGAAAGGGTTCAAATTTTTGATTTTCACCAAGGAGAAGTGAGAAAGAGTGTTTTTGAGAGATTTTAATGATCTAAATGAATCCTATGGGTGAGGTAATGTACTGCTCAAATTTTTGAGTTTCACCAAGGAGAAGTGAGAGTGAGTGTTTTTGGGAGATTTTAATGAGTTAAATGAATCCTATGGGTGAGGTAATGTACTATTGATCATTATTTTTAGCAAAGAGGGTGATTTAAAAAGGAGAAACAAATGAGATAAGGATGTCATTTTTTAAATTAGAAACTGAAAGGGACAAAAGTACCAATTTAGTTATACATAAGGCAGGTATTGATGTACTATTTACACCAACTTTTGAAGGAAAAAAATAGTTTTTCTGAAATAATGGCCCAAAAATTTCATGTCATGGCTGAAAATCTGAATTTTTGGCCCAAAAATTGCAGCCACACGAGTCCTGACACGAGGCTACCCTCGCGCTGACACGGATTGGAACGAGGCACCCCCCGTGCAAAAATGTATTTGCACGAGGCTACCCCTGTGAATAGTGACATTTTTTTTCTTCTTCCTCCTTTTTTTTGAAGAAATTTGTCACCTAACAAATCCTATTCCTTACACCAAAAATCACGAGATTTGGACTCAAAATTTATCAAGCAACAAGAGTTCCATATCAAGATCCTTTGTCTCACACAAAAACAAGCAAAATCTATCTACTAAAAATATATCGGGAATAAAGCAATATAGACCACATAATTTTATTGTCGTTATCAAGACCTATTTCTTTTTCATGAATTTCAATTGAAGGAACATACCGTTGGGTCTCTGGAGTTGCCATCAGAAACTCCACCCACGATTATGGGTGTTCAACTGGTCGGTTTATCGGTTAGGCCATTAATCGATTTTAGTTTTTACCGATTTATAAAATTTTATAAAGAACCAAATAACCGACCGATAATAGTGTCGGTTATATCGGTTTCATATAGTATCGGTTTCGGTTGATATGCTGGTTATTACCGGTTACCTTATATATCATTCATTTAAAATTTAAAATATAAATCCATATTAATATTGATTAGTAGTTAGAGTAGCAACACTTAGAATAAAGGTAAAAAATTTAGGAATTGGATAGTTGTGCTGCATAGAACTTGATTTTTTTGAATTAATATTAAAATTGTATCCTGTCAATAATTATTAGGTTTGGGCACAATTATAAGCTACATCGTCATTTTATTTTATAATTATTTTCTTTGGGCACAATTGTTATTTAAAGATATATGTGCTAATAATAAAGAGTTAAAAAAATGTTAATTTGGGTTAGTAATTCAAAGTTTTCTTATTGAGTTTGTGATCAAGACCCAAAGTTTAATGAATTAATTTTTGGGGTTGAAATTAATTAATATGCTATAAAATCATTTACGGTTATCCGGTTAGACCGATTACCGAATAATAAAACCGATAAAAGAACCAATTAACCGATATAACCGGATAACCGTAGCCGATATTAACCGATTAACCAATTAACCGATAAACCGAATTAAATACCGATTCGGTTTGAACCGGTTATCTGTTTTCCAGTTTTTTGAACAGCCCTACTTCTACCTACTCCTAAGGTCAATGGCATTTAGGTGTGTCAGTTGTCGGGTGCCAGGAAAAAAGCTCGTCACAGGCGGTGATCATTAGTCAAACTATTGATTTTTTTAGAAGAAATGTGTTTTTAATCCTATATTTTGGTCGAAAGTGGAGAAATAACCTTGTAAAATATAAAAGTGCAAATCTAACTCTATATTTTTGTCAAAAGTGTCAATCTAACCATGTAAACCAAATTGTGGCTGTAATTTTTTAAAATAACCATTTACCCCTTTGAAAAAAAAGAATTTTTTAAAAAATATTAAAAAAAAGATATTACCCTTCCCAAAAGTGCTCAATCCCTTCCGCTGGTTAACGCCGCCGTCAATGTCAGTCAACAGTGGTCAACGCCGATCATCGGTTGTCAATGTTGGTTTCCATCGTCGGACCACTACTGGCTTATGGTGATCGAGTTAGATCAGTACTTTTATTAATAAGACAGGGTTAGATCAACACTCGAATAAAAAATGTAGGGTTAAATCAGCCCTTATGTGAAAATGATAAAAACATATCGGCACTATCATAAAAAAAATCTTTTTGAGGAGAGATCACTCCTTATAAATATGCTTTCATTACAACTTCATAATCTAATGTATCATAAATATACTTATAATTTGTATGCACTCGTTACGAAAGTAAGAATTTTTAGTAAATACTTTCCGAAAGAAATTTAGAAATTTTAGTAAATAATTTCCTTACGAAATTCGATAACTTTGTAATTAGAAATCAACACATATTGCTACATGAATACTGCTAATAATCAATTTTTTATTATGGAGACCGAATTTGTATACTTCATCTGCCCCAAATAAATTGGCGAATTTTGTCTTTAAAAAATCAAACAAAGTCGAATTCGATAATTAAATTCTATTGTTATATATATACAAGACTACTTCTACATTTTGACTTTTCATAATTTTTTTACACATGAATAAAGATATTAAAAATAGTTGAAAATTGATTCAGTTAATTTCCAAAAATTAAAATGTGCCAATTTATCTGGGATAGAAGGAGTATTGGAAATTAATTGGAAATTAACATACAAATTATAAATATATTTATCATACATTGGATTATGAAGTTGCACCCTACCAATGATTAATAAAATCTACCTTATTTTTCAAAAAAATTATAAAACGATTATAAAGTTGTAATGAAAACATATTTATAAGGAGTGTACTTTTCTCAAGAAGATTTTTTTTATGATAATACTGATCCGAGCCTATCTTTTTTAAAGAAGTGTTAATTTAACCCTGTATTTGTTACTAAAGTGGTGATCTAACCCAGTCTTATTAATAAAGAGAAAAGTGCTTTTATAACCCTACTCAATTGACATAAGTGCCAATATAACCTTTTGATAACTGAAAGTGCAGATATAACCCTACATATTTGACGTAAGTGCCAATATAACATTTTCGATGGAAAAATCAATTTTACTCATTTACGAATGTGCTAATATAACCCTATAAGTTTTAAGAATGTGTTGATATAACCCTATCAATGGTCCAGCGGCGGTCCGACGAACTCAAATTCATATTTTAACACAAAGGGTGGGTATGTTGTATTAAACTAATTTTTTAATGATTTTTTAAAGGAAAATAGAGTAAAATTGTAAATGGGTCAAAACATGTCAATTTGAGTCAAAATTTGACCCGACCCAACCCGACCCATATGGACTGAGTCAAAATGGATCGGATCGGGTCGACCAATTTGAACACCCCTAATTTTTTTATAAAGAAAATAGCAAAAGTATTATTGAAAATAAATGATTAATTTCAAGTATTGTGACGACATGTTATTTGGATTTAAAAGGAATGCACGATACTCTTGTTTTTTTAATTTAAAACCATTCTAACTCCACCTAGTGGTCACAAAACAGTTATATTGCCATGAAGTGCTGAAGAAAAATCAGAAGGTCAAGTGTCCAAGCCTCCAAACCCAACAAAATGCCATTCTGCACTGCTTTAAAGGTCAAGCGTCTAAGCAACTAATTGTCATTCTGTATTGATTCAAGGGTTACACATCAAATTATAATAGTTAAAATTTATATTGATCTAATATAATAAATATTACATATTACATATTACATAAAAAATAAACAAATACTTAAACATTAAAATATGCATCAAAATGTGACACCAATAAAAAAAAATTAACATCAATATTAAAATTTAAATAACTAATTCACACAATTGAAGCATCAAACACACATTAAACAAAAATACACATGAATTTTAAAACATTAAAAAGTGCATCAAAACGTGACCTTGATATTTAAAAAGTAAAATATAAATATTTTATTGAACATTGAACAACATACAATATGAAATTTAAAATTTAGCAATATATAATATGAAGTACAGTAATAAAAGATTCAAAAAGCATTCATCTCCATCAACCAATTAGTGACAACCTAGACCGGTCATTTTTGCCTCAAGGATCGGGCTACTTCGGCAAGTTCTTCCCTCTCAGCCAATAGGGAAGCAATATAGAAGGTATCATCATCAAGCAATCGATCATCATTGTCAAGCAACCGATCATACTGGTTTTGTGATATTAACTTCTGAATCTTCATATCCACTAGCTTGTTAAAAATCATGAATTTTCGAGATGGACCATTCACACATCCACCAGAGCAAGGATTGTATTGGGAACCATTATTGCCAAAAGCTTCATCATAGGATCTCCTTTGACCTGAACTAGTAGACCGACCAATACCTAAAATAAAATTTGAAAAGACAGGGATTCTTAAACGGCAATCAGGGCAAGGACTAAATATTCGTTCCATATCCGTATGGCCATATCCATCTTTCTGATTTCAACAAAAATATAAGATGTTAGGGGAATATATCATTTTAAAGCAGGAGGATAATACATTTTTTAAATTAGAACATACCGCTCTTGCCACACAGTATTTATATTGAAGCAATTTTCCCATCTCAACAAAATCTCGGGGCCGACAAGTTTGTATGTTCTGCGTTACTGCCAGATCATTAAAGCGTTGAGTGAGCCCTATCTATATTTCACTTCCCCAGCATAATCCTCTGGAATTAAAGTGAACAGAGTAGTTCGAGTACTCGTTCAATACTTGCTTTACCAACTCCATCTGATCGGTTGTGTGAACCATCTCTAAAGACTATACTCACAATTAAAGGTGTACTAATAAGAAAAACTAAACAATCAATGACTCAAATTAGTGAAAAATGCAAGAATAGAAAATCAAATGGTGAATTGGTTCAGGCTTTTAGCAAAAAAGGCACCGTTGATTGTAGCCTTCACGCAGAACTCATGGCCATGCAATTTGCATACCATTCTGCCCACTACAAAGGTCTATATGAGTTCACCATTGAAGCTGATTGTGAGGTTGCTTTAAACTACATTCAGGATACTCTAAAGGTTCCCTGAAAGCTCTTCCACCTAGCCTCGAACTATATTTAAGGGAGACAATAATACGTATATAAATTTCCGATCTTTTTTTAAAAAAATAAAAAATTATTATCACATTTCTTATAAAAAAATTCTTATAAATTTATTATCACGTTTTTTTTTACAACTTTCTTCTCTAGTTTAAAAAATAAAAAATATATATTATCACTTTTTTCTTAGAAAAATATTTCTTATAAATTTATTATCACATTTGTTTTACTACTTGCTTCTCTAATTAACCTCATCAATATCCTTCTATAAAAAGGTGAAATTATAAGATATTGTAATCTTTTATTAAGAGATGGAGAAAGTACTAGAATAGTTTTTTTTACTCTTACACGTTGATAAGTCATATTGGTTAGTTTATTCCCTATAGAATTTGAAATAGTTGTACACTTTTTTCTTTAGCAGAGTATAAACAATCACATGTACAATGACATTATTAAGTAAAATATTTGACCAAAAGTTTTTAGCTACAATCGCTTTTTTCTTATATTTTCTTGATATTATATCGATGTGTCATGCATAATTATTGTTCTTATCAGGTTGTTTCTCACCATTATTTAAGATGGTCTGATTTTATGAAAAAAATATTTATTGATCATTATACTTTTATAATTTATTTGAAAACAGTAATCATTGAATTTATTACAAGATGAATATATTGTGGAATAATTCATATCTCAAACTTCCTACATAGTGCCAAATTTAGGCTGAAATTTAGTGCAACATTTGCAGACCGGCCGCATCTTTTCTCAACATCATCTTTCCTAAAGTTACTACTACGTAGGAAGTTTGAGATATGTATTATTCCACAATATATTCATCTTGTAATAAACTCAATGATTACTGTTTTCAAAATAAATTACAAAAGTATAATTCATAATATGATCAATAACTTTTTTTTGATAAAATCAGACCATCTTAAATAATGATGAGAAACAAACAGACGAGAACAATAATTATGCAAAACACATCGATTTAATATCAAGAAAATATACCAAAATACGACTGTGGCTAGAAGCTTTTGGTCAAATATTTTACTTAATAATGTCACTATACATGTGATTGTTTATACTCTTGCTAAAGAAAAAAGTGTACAACTATTCCAAATTCTATAGGGAAAACGAACTAATATGACTCATCAACGTGTAAGAGTAAAAAATAACCATTCTAGTACTTTCTCCAGCTCTTAATAAAAGATTAAGATATCTTATAATTTCACCTTTTTATAGAAGGATATTGATAAGGTTACTTAGAGAAGCAAGTTGCAAAACAAATGTGATAATAAATTTATAAGAAATTATTTAATAAGAAAAACATGATAATGTATTTTTGTAACTAGAGAACCGAGTTGTAAAAAAAAACGTGATAATAAATTTATAAGAATTTTTTTATAAGAAAAATGTGATAATAATTTTATTATTTTTTTAAAAAAGGAAATTTATATACGTATTATTGTCTCCGTTAAATATAGTCTGAGGCTAGGTGGAAGAGCTTCCAGGGAGCTTTTAGAGTATCCTGAATATAGTTTAAAGCAACCTCACAATTAGTTTCAATGGTGAACTCATCTAGACATTTGCAGTGGGCAAAATGGTATGAAAATTCCATGACCAGGAGTTCTGCGTGAAGGCTACAATCAACAGTGCCTTTTTTGCTAAAAGTCTGAACCAATTCACCATTTGATTTTCTATTCTTGCACTTTTCACTAATTTGAGTCATTGATTGTTTAGTTTTTCTTATTAGTACACCTTTAATTGTGAGTGTAATCTTTAGAGATGGTTCACACAACCGATCAGGTGGAGTTGGCAAAGCAAGTATTGAACGAGTACTCGAACTACTCTGTTCACTTTAATTCCAGAGGATTATACTGGGGAAGTGAAATATGGATAGGGCTCACTCAACGCTTTAATGATCAGGCAGTAACGCAGAACATACAAACTTGTCGGCCCCGGGATTTTGTTGAGATGGCAAAATTGCTTCAATATAATTACTGTGTGGCAAGAGCGGTATGTTCTAATTTTAAAAAAAAGTATTATCCTCTTGCTTTAAAATGATATATTCCCCTAACATCTTATATTTTTTGTTGAAATCAAAAAGATGGATATGGCCATACGGATATAGAACAAATATTTAGTCCTTACCCTGATTCCCGTTTAAGAATCCCTGTCTTTCCAAATTTTATTTAAGGTATTGGTCGGTCTACTAGTTCAAGTCAAAGGAGATCCTATGATGAAGCTTTTGGCAATAATGGTGCCCAATACAATCCTTACTCTGGTGGGTGTGTGAATGGTCCATCTTGAAACTTCATGATTTTTAACAAGCTAGTGGATATGAAGATTCAGAAGTTAATATCACAAAACCAGTATGATCGGTTGCTTGACAGTGATGATCGATTGCTTGATGATGATACCTTCTATATTGTTTCCCTATTGGCTAAGAAGGAAGAACTTGCCGAAGTAGCTCGATCCTTGAGGCAAAAACTGACCAGTCTAGGTTGTCACTAATTGGTTGATGGAGATGAAAGCTTTTTGAATCTTTTAGCATTGTACTTCATATTGTATATTGTTAAATTTTAATTTTTATATTTCATATGGTATGTTGTTCAAGGTCACATTTTGGTGCACTCTTTAATGTTTTAAAATTTATTTGTACTTTTGTTCAATGTATGCTTGATGTTTCAATAGTGTGAGTTAATTTTTAAATTTTGGGGAAATATACAAATATAACCTTATATACTTGAGAAAGTACTGAGATACCCCTGAGATAATTTTTAGTACAAAATCAATCCTAACTACTTTACATAAGTGCAAATATAACGCTAAAGACTATATTCCGGCATTGACTGACCATTTTCGGCCATTGGCCGACTGGAAATAACCAAAATTCCCTTTCAACCTAAAACAAAAATTTGAAGACAAAAATGCCTATACCTCCACCACCTCTGCTTCCACCTCCTTCACCACTAGCTTGCCACCGCCCCACCACCGCCACCTCCACCACCCAGCCAGCCCCGCCCCTCCACCACCTTCCACCTCCTCCACCACCACCTCAAAAGATGGGAATATCGAAGAAGTCTCAGTGAAAGCGGTTATCAGTAGCGGGAAAAGAAAGGCAAAGCATGACGAACATCGATCACGATTCTCACTTCCTTCAACAAAAAGGCCCAAGCTCAACTACAGGCGGTGCTCCACCTCAATGTCGTCACCCGCAACCACCTCCCTGTGCAACCACACGTAGAACTCAACTCCAACAAGAGGCACTTCCATTCTTCCTAATCACCGGAATCGCCATGCCCCAAGAAGGCCGTCGTCTCCCAGCCATCGTCTCCCGACGATCAATCCCTTCACAACTTCACAAGAATCCCATTGTCATCTTCTCATCTGAATCAGACTTTCTCTACCCCGACCCCTTCTCAGGGAATCAATAATCTCAATCATGTTGTACATTCAAATGTCCCGGCAGCGGCGAGTTCCTCTCTCAGCACTCACTTGCCGAAGGAGAACTCTGAGGTCAATTCTGCTCCGGTTCAGCAACCCATTTACCGCTCATGCTCTGTACCCATTCATGAATCTTACTTGTCGGTGCCGGCCTCCATGCCACCTAGACCTCCGACGGCCGAAAAAAGGCACTGCTCCTTACTGCCACCTCCTCCACCACCAGCTTGTCGCCACCCCACCACACTGGCAAGACTGGGAAAGGAATAGCGGAACTGGGAAAACGAGAAGAGGAGAAAAATGAAAGAGAAATAATTAGGGCTTTAGGGGTATGAATGAAATTTCAATGTTTTTTACAGAGGGTAAAATAGTTTTTTCACTGAATTACGACCTTAAACTACCGGAAAAAGGTTATTTTTGCACATACATTAACCATCTAGGGTTATATTTGCACTTTCAATTATCATAGGGGTTATATGTGCATTTTTGTGAATTATGTAGGGTTATACAAGCACTTCGCTCTAAATTTTAATATTGATGTTTATTTTATTATTTTATATTGATGTCACATTTTGATGCATATTTTGATGTTTAAGTATTTGTTTGTTCTTTTATGTGATATTTAACTATTTTATTTCAATATTTTATATTAGATTAATATAAATTTTAACTATTATAATTTAATGTGCAAACCTTGAACCAATACAGAATAACAATTAGTTGCTTGGACGCTTGGACGCAGAAGTTAGAATAGTTTAAAAAAACACAAGAGTATCGTGCAGGCCATTTAAATCTAATAGCATGTCATGATAATACTTGAAAGTAATAATTTATTTTCAATAATACTTTTGTTATTTTCTTTTTTAAAAACGCATAATTTTATGGCAAAGTCTTGGAAAAGACGTTCTTTCCATAGGCTTATGGAAAGACAGGGTTTAATTATAATAATAAAAGGTAAAAGGTCTTTGTTGCAATATTTAAGTTTTATTGTACAACATGTAGTAGTTATAAATTTTATAACCCGGTTCATACAACCCGAAAATTTTATCTTAATTTCTTCTAATTTACACTTTAAACCTTGGTCTTTCCATGACTTATGGAAAGACCGTCTTTCAAGAGACGGACTCTAATTTTATAACTTTAATTAAATAATTTTTTGATTCATTATTAACAAATATTTTAATCCTTATCACACCCTAAGTATTAGAGGACCTTAGTTAAATTATTATGCTAAGTCACTTTATCATCCGAACTCAAACAATCATACTTACTAAGTAGAATACATCACACAAAGTCACCAAAACACCCTAAGTATAAGAAGCATCAACCTTATTTAATTTATCATCCGTGGTAAAACAATAACTTTAAGTAGCAAACATCAATAAGATTTCTCTTTTTTACTTTTCAAATGATCAACTGTAAGTTACTCTAAAATTTGTACCAGCGCTTTCCAACAATTCACCCAAAAAAATTATTTATTTTCTATTTCTATACATATACAAGAATAACTGTGTATTTTGGAGAGAAAGATAATATCATTTTAAATTTCAGTATTGTATAATCATTAATACGTTGTTTTTTTTTGTTAAAGGAGCTATATATAATTAAATATATAAGAAATAAAGAGTTTAAATTCATGATAATCTAGATTAAATACAATATATTTTAATACATCAACTCTTTATTTTTAACTCCTACAATTCCTGATATTTTTAATTAATCACAACAACTAAAATATATGCTTTCTTAAAAACAGAAAAAATGAATAAATTATATAGTAAAAAAATGTAAATTTGTATCGAGTATTAATCAAACAATTAGAAGGATTTAGAAACAAAATCTTTTAATATTAAATCTAAGAGAGGGTCTCATATTACACCGTTTACAGTTAGACCTATTACATTAAACTTCGTTTCTATAAATTTAAAAAATATATTGTCATTATTTATATTTTCATATACAATTTTTTTAAATTCTTGAAATATCATCATAATAAATTGAAATAAATACTAATTCACCCCATTATTTATAATAATTAAAAAAATGATCATGTCTAATTTTTAGATAATTTAATAACAATACTTTACGTATATTAAAGTATTGGAAACAACCGTCTTTCCATAGGCATATGGAAAGACGGGGTTGACTTGAAATTATAGAAAGGTAAAAGGTTTTAGTGGCAAGATTAAAAATTT
>JAULKM010099311.1:0-10930 GCA_032355605.1 Rubia tinctorum
CTCTTCAATCTCGAACTCTTCAAACCCGAACTCTTCAAAATGATCTTCAAAATACTTCAAAAATCAAAGAATTAGGATATAAAACATGTGATATCATCCTAACCCTCTAATTGATAAAATATCGATTTACTTCAAATTAAATCCCTAATCTATTACAAAATTAGACTTCGAATGTTCCAAAAATATGATATAAATTGGATACATCAGAAGGGCTCAAAATACCGGTTCCTAAGCAGTGAAATACCTGTACCTATGGGGGTATTTTCTATTAGTGCGCATGCATAGTTTTCGCAAGGAGATTTGTATCAGAATATCTAGGTTTGTATTTGTGGATTTAGATATCTTATTTTGAAGAACATCGATATTCCTGTGTTTTTTTTATATTATATTTTAAAGAAGTTCCAAATTAAGAACTGGCATTACTTGATGTTTAGTCAATACACGGCCCAATCAGGGACGTCGGATCAAAACCACAATTTGATTACCTCTTTAACCGTCGTTAATACTATTTTTATGCGTAATGAATATCATCGCCATCTATTATGTATTATCGTGTTCTAGCCTTCATATTAATAGGAATAGAATGTCAAATTCTTGTTGTTATATTAATTCAAATTTGATTTATTTTAAAATTACATTGCTTGTTGTACAAATCTGTATCTTCTCTTCATTGAACATTTAATTTCATTCTCCACATGAACAGGTATCCCTAGTTCACATATTTTTGGACCAATGTTTTATATATCTTTTTAAAGTGGCTTATTTCTTTTGATAAATGGCTTATAACTTTTTTATAATGTTTTGAATATATTTAAATTGTTTTTATTTCAATCATGTATGACTAGATATAAGAAACTAGATTTGAAAATGAGAAAATCTCTTGTTAGACCGACTAATGGTTAGATCAATTATGACAAATCTGATTTCAATAACTTTTAAGGTCAAATTATACACATTTTAAAATAATTAAAAGAATTTTCATATCAAACATTTCTTCTGATTTTGTTTTTTAAATGAGGACTTGTAATATTTCATTTTTCAATTATGGTGATTATCTTAATGCAGGCTTGTAATAATTATACCCATATTAAATTTGGAAAATATAATCAAAGCATATAAATTGAAAATTGAAAACGCCTTAATACTTATTGTACCACACTCATGGTATTTTTTTATAGTAAATTGTATATTATATTTATTTTAAATGCTCATTTTATTATATATGTGCATTGCATATTTTCAAATAGAAAAATACACAATTGACGACATTGTTATAAATGAAATTGGATAGTTGAATCTTTATTTATTCTGTAAACTACGAATTGTTATTCTTCTAATATCACTAGTTCAAAAAAGGCCATTAATGGGGCCAATGGGCATCGATTTTGTAAACCAGCTCAGAACCGCCGTTCATTATGTGTTCTAATCCCGTAACAAAGGGTCACACTAAAGAAAAACAGAAGGACGACGACGTGCAACTATTCAACCGCTGTTCTATTTAGATCGTCATCTTAAGTATGTTATCAACGACGGTTTTAATTTAACTGCTGTTATCTTATGACAATGACAACGATTATGAGCAATAAACGAGGTATGACCCATTGTTCCGAAATCGAAACATTAATGAATATGGAGTCAGTTTTTTTAGCTTTGTTTAAGTGATTGATTGTGCCCATCGTCACTCGTTAGCTTTCTTTAGATTGTGGAAATACATTAGGCACGAAAATAAAGCGATTCGTTGTCAATTAAGATTTTGGTCACTAAAAAATGTGTTTTCTTGCATTGAATTACATGCTCTTCATGAAGACCTTTGAAGGATCAAGTAACCAGATCACAAGCTTCTTCTTCCAAATTGCTGTTTTAACTTATAGCTAGTCTGACTTTGAGCTCTATGTATACTGCCATATATTACTTGGACACTATTTGAGCTTAATTAGTTTTAAAAACGAATATACACATACATTGCCAGAAGAAACAACTACAATCCACCATGTTCGTCTATTTCAATCTAATTTATACCACCAGAGCTTAAACCAGGAATTGAAACGTGGAGGCAAGAAATGTTGTTTCAATATCACAATCCACTCAATACATCGATCAGAAATGGAAATGGAAGGCTATTCACATACAACAAAACAAAGTCTCTCAGTCTCTCTCTCACTTGCCGGGAACAAAGTTGGTGGCGAACGCCCAGGCGTTGTTGTTGACAGGGTCAGCAAGGTGGTCGGAGAGGTTCTCCAATGGGCCCTTTCCGGTGACAATGGCCTGAACAAAGAATCCAAACATGGAGAACATAGCCAATCTTCCATTCTTGAGCTCCTTCACCTTGAGCTCCGCAAAAGCCTCGGGGTCCTCAGCGAGACCCAGTGGATCGAAGCTCCCGCCGGGGTAGATGGGGTCTGTGATCTCCCCAAGGGGTCCTCCGGCAACGCGGTAGCCCTCGATGGCGCCCATCAGCACAACCTGTGTAGCCCAGATGGCCAAGATACTCTGCGCATGGACCAAGCTGGGGTTTCCCAAGTAGTCCAAACCCCCTTCGCTGAAGATTTGGGAACCAGCTTTGAACCACACTGCCTCTCCGAACTTGACTCCATTTTTCGATAGCAGCTCCGGGAAGACGCATCCGAGAGCCCCCAGCATGGCCCACCTGGAGTGGATCACCTCGAGCTCACGGTTCTTGGCGAAGGTCTCTGGGTCGGCTGAGAGGCCGGCGGTGTCCCAGCCGTAGTCACCGGGGAATTCACCGGTGAGGTAGCTCGGAGACTCACCTGAGAATGGGCCCAGGTACTTAACGCGGTCGGGGCCGTACCATGGGCTGCCCGATGCAGAAGGTTTCGGTTTGGCTGTCTTCCTCATGGAAACCCTTCCGTTTCCCATTAGCTCGGCCCCGGACAGCTTCAACGCCTGCCCGGCGAAGGACGGGGAGGAGAGACCCATGGTTGATACTGTTGCCATCTCGACTCACTCGACTACCGTTTAAGAAAATTAAAGAAGAAGAAGAAGCTCTGTATAATGTTTGATGGATGGGTGAAGAAAGATGAGTTTGGTTGGTTTGTATAAATAGGGCTATTGTCCTTATCTTGTTTATCTTCCGATATCATTGTCTGTGATCTCATTGGTGGATACCATGGGGAGGGTTTGATTCTCTTTGCTTGTGTGGCAGCCTCTCAATCCGCAAACTCTGATTTTCTTGTTTTCTAGCTCTGTCTCCACAGCATTTTACCACCTCATGCCTCGTTATGGCTTATGGCCGAATATGTTAAGTTAGTTAGTTATACTCTTCCGTTCAAAAATGATTTCTTTCTTTTCTTAATCTCTTCCGTTCAAAAATGATATTTTTTTTGATCCGTTATACAAATAGGTAAAAGTTTTTGGAAATAATATCTTTTCATAATGTGTCTTTCCATAAACTTACAAAAAGATGTGGTTTCATTAGAATAATAAAAATGTAAAAAAGTATTAGTTGCAACATTAAAAATGTACTTATTGTACAACGTGTAGTAGTTATAAATTTTATGACCGAACTAATGCAACCCACAAATTTTATCTTCATTTCTTCTAATTTACCGTTTAAACCTTGGTCTTTCCATGAATTATGTAAAGATCATTTTTCAAGAAACAAACTCTTACAAATAAGGCAAAATCCTGTTTGACAATCAGTTATTGACGGTTGACTGTTTCATGTAGCTGGTTTAACCAGCTATTTATGTTACATGTTTGTGTAACATGTTTGACCATTAGATGTTTACAAAAGTGTTTGACAAATGTAATTGTTGGCTTTTAATATTTTTATGACAAATGACATTTAAAGACATGACGATCATTTGTTTTTTATAAACTTATTTTACATATTTAATTATTGTTATTTTCATTAATATAATATAATGTAATTTATTTTTAATTATTTAACATATCCACTAATATTTAAAATATATATATTTACTAATTCATTTCAAATATATTTTTACTATTATTCATTGAATTAATAAAAGAGAATAAATATAAACTATATTGGTTTATTTATTTTCATTAGATATAAAAAATTTAATTATATTTAAAATGTAAAAGTTACAATATTATATGAATATCAAATAAATATATTAGAATATCTACATCGAATACCATTCGATGATATTAAAGTTTACATGATAAAGTGGATGTATAGTATAAGTTTTTTTACATAACATTTATACTTGAATAACATTCAACGCATTTATTTATTTTTCTGATGAATATTTTATGTGAGATTGGTTTATCGATTCAAATATTTATACAAAGTTAAAAATATTTATAATTTATAATTTTTATCTAATTATTTATAATATAAATTATTAATGTATATTAGTATTAGTTCGTACCAAAAATGTAAATAGTATTAATAAATTACATAAATCTGATGAGGTAAAATTGAAAACATTTCTATATTCACTCATCAAACTAATGTTCTCCTATCGACAATTAGATTGAGTAAAAGATAAATATTAAAATAGGAGAGGAAAATAAATTTTTATTACATTAAAATTTAACCTAAAAATTTTAAATCCCAAAAAATGTCGATGAAAACGTTAAATTTAATTCCCGAAACACATAAAATGATGTTGCATGTTAATGATGTACCATTGGCGTAGAGAGAAAGGTAAAAAGGTAAAATGTTAAAAAAAGTAATTGTTAAAGGTAAAAGTCAAACGCTAATAAAAAATGCTAATAATATTAGCATTTCATATTTGGCGAAAATACTATGTAAAAAAGACAAGCAACCAAATATTTTTTCCCTATTCGTTGGCGATTTGACCGAGTAAAAACGCCAACAACCAACAGCCAATCAAAACGCCGGTGAAAACACCAATGCCAAACAGAGCCAAAGTCATCATTAACATAGTTTTCCATAATCCTTTGAAAAGATAGGCTTAATTATAATAACATAAAGGTAAAAGATTTTGTTGCAATATTAAATTTATTATGTAACGTGCAATAGTTATAAGTTTATGACTCGATTAATGCAACCTAAAAAATTCATCTTGATTTTTTCTAATTTGCAGTTTAAACATGGTCTAATTTCCATAATTTTTGGAAATGCCGTTTTTCAAAAAAACAGAATCTATAAATAATTATTGTTTATTATTTTTATATGTAACTATTCAATCTGCTAAATTTATCCTTATTAAATGTCTAAATTTACCATTATTTGCTACTTCATGGCACAATTTATGACATCTGTTAGAAAAATCTTGGGGGAAAACGTATATGAAAAAAGGGGTTTAATTAGAAGATGAGGAAAGTGCTTATATAACACTATATAATTCACATAAGTGTCAATCGAACCTTCTGATAATTGAAAGTGCCAATATAACATTCTGATAATTGAAAGTGCCAATATAAAACTAAAAAGTTAGTGAAAGTGTAAATGTACCCGTTCCTATAGATTGAGCAAGAATTTGATGAAAAACCTATTTTACCCCTCTGAAAAAATTTCTAAATAAAAATGTAAAATTACTATTATACCTCATAACCCTAATTTTCTTCTTCCTCTTCTCTTCTTTTTCTCTGATTTGTCTTCTTCTTTTTTCTTCTTCACAGACTAACCCAAAATCGCCGCCAACTTTCTTCTTCTTCTCCACAAACTCCCAGCCGCTGTGGAAAACCTCCTTATTCTTCTCCACGGCCGACGAAAGCTTTGGGAGCAGCATGAGTCAATTAGGGTGTCGATTAGGGAGGTTGGTCAATGGTGGCAGGCGTCAATTGTGGCATTGCGGGGGATGGGTGACGGGCGGGGGGTGGGTGGTTACGGGCTAGGTGGGTGGTGGTGTTGGGTCCGGGGGTGAAAGGGTGGTGGTGGGCTGGGTGGAGATAGAGTGGGGGGCTGGTTTGTTTGGTGACTACATGACGATGGTCGACAGATGCGAGGTGGTGGAGGGGCAATGGGGTGGTGGTGGAGCAGTGAGGTGGTGGCGCAATAGTGACCGGTGATAGAGAGGTGGTGGTGGTTTTGTGGTGGTTGCAAAGCAACAACATTGTTAGTAGGGTTAAAATAATCCTTAGAAATTAAGATTTCGGTCGAGGAGCATTTTGGTCATTTCGGGTTGGGTCAACAGCCGAAAACCCTTAGTCGCAAATTGTCCACCAGAACATTATATTGGCACTTCATCAAATATGTAAGGTTTTTTTTAATTTCCAGTTATCTGAGAGTTATATTGGCACTTTTCTAAGTATATATGGTTATATTTGTATATTTCCCTTAGAAAATATGAATTTAAGATTTTATACTCTGCACTGCAAGGGAAACATTTGAGTTTTGATTAGAAACATTATATATTTAGAGCAAAACATATACTAAGTTATATGTTACTTATTTGTGTTTTTTACTTAACCTTTTTTTAACGATTCTTCTTCTCATATCCGTAGTTTCCAAATATCTTCTGAAACTATTCAATATAAAAATATATAACTTTAAGTTTGTACATAGACATTAAATAATAAAACAATGAAATTTTTATGTAATTTGAACTGATGGAAAGTTTGGGGAAAAGGGAAAAAAGAACATAGGTTTTACCTAAAATAGGCGCTTGAATTTACCCAAATACCTAATTATAACCCTATTCAACCTGTATTTTAATTTCTTTGGACCGTGAATTTTCAGCCCTTTATCTTAAAATTTCAATTTAGTTTCTGGTCTTTCCATAACTTATGCAATATTGTATTTCAAGTGATGAAATCCATCAATAATGCAAGAAATTATTTTTAAATGCTTTTTAATGTCAAAAGATGCTAACACATCAGATTGCAAAAAAAAAATTAGTCAAGAACAAATAGGAAATTAATTGTAGAATGGAGCGAATACTATATTTCTTCAGTTTTAAATATAGTATTGTCACACTTTATTTTAACATTAGACTTCAAGTAAATGAATTCGAACTAATAAATAAAAAGGTTAAATAAGTGGTTCAAATAGTTGAATATTTTTAAAGAAAAATATCAGATATGTCATTTTAAATAAAAAATATATTAAAATGCAAAGTATGA
This sequence comes from Rubia tinctorum, assembly GCA_032355605.1. Lineage (NCBI taxonomy): Eukaryota > Viridiplantae > Streptophyta > Magnoliopsida > Gentianales > Rubiaceae > Rubia > Rubia tinctorum. The sequence continues at coordinate 7,021 of JAULKM010099311.1, forward strand.
GTTATGAAATACTCCCTCTGTTTCAGCGTATCGTAAGATTCCTATAATATTTTTGCACATACATTTATTAAAAAGTCTTGTATAAGACCGTATCACAGTGAGATCAGAGATTAAATTGTAAAGAATTTTGCATGGGGTTTCTAATTGAAGTTTTAAAAGTCCAGTGGTTAGATATGAAATTTCGTTAATTTACATTTAATTCCAAGTATAAGTATCAATATTTTCTCTTCTTCTCCCATATTTTTCTAACACTTTCTCTTTCCTCTTCTTTGTTCTCTAGTGTAACTCTTTCTTCTTTCTCATCTCTATTTCTCTTCCATCTTCTATCGCTCATTTTCCCTGATTTCTTCCATATTTCTTGCGCACAGTTATTTGCGATGAACGCAGGCAAGATGCGCTTCATTTTTCGGTAATTTTTCCAGTTTTAGCTTCGATTTCTGGCGATCTAACACAATTCGACCTTCGTTTTGTGTTTATCTTTGCAGGTAATGTCTTCACTATGATTTTTATGCATATTTTGTTGTTTTTTATGTTTACTCTCTTTGGTTCATTTGATATTTTAGGGTTTGTATAGGTTATACTGAGTAATATTTGGGGATTTCTCTGTTTTTTTGTGAGTTGTTCTTATGGATTTGTGCTAATATTTGCGTTGTTGTTGCTGTTTGTTAGATGTCTAAGAGGACTTGCCTCACTGCTGCCGCAATCGAGAAGGATGGAGAATTCGTAAGTTTTCTTAATTTTCAGCAGTGATGTTTTAGATACAACTATTGATGTTTCTCGTTATAAGCTTGATGTTTCATGTTTTAGGCTTTACTATTGTTATCTGTGTTTGTGTGATGTTTTAATTTCAGCGTTTGGTGCTTGTGGCATTTTCATGCTTAAGTGTGCAATTAATGTTTAGTTTTGATTGTGTGTGATATCTTAGGGTTTTGTTATGATTGTGCTAATTTTTCTGTTGTTGTTGTCGTTTCTTAGATGTCTAAGAAAGCTTGCCTGTTGTTGCTGCAATCGATAAGAAATGATTATCTATAAATTTTGTTATTTTTAAGTTGTGATGTTTTAGATACTGTTGTTGATATTTCTCGTTTTCTGTATGATGTTTAGGTTTTACGCACTATTATCTGTGTTGATGTGATGTTTTAATTCAGTATTTGATGCTTGTAGTGTTTTAAGTGTGCAATTGATGTTTAGTTTTGTTGTTTTTGATTGGGTGTGATATCTTAGGTTTTTTTATTATTTGTGCTAATTTTTGTGTTGTAGCTACTATTTCTTAGGTGTCTGAGAACACTTGACCACTGTTGCTTCAATCGAGAATGAAGTAGGAACTGTAAGTTTTCTTTTTTTGCTGTGATGTTTTAGATACTATGGTTGATGGTTGATGTTTTAGCTTTTATCTTTGATCTTTCATGTTCAAGCTCTAAGTATTTTTTATGTGTGTTGGTGTAATATTATAATTTCAGTGTTTGATATTTAAGTATGCAACTGATGTTCAGTTTTGTTCTTTTGATATTTTAGTGTGTACTTTTGATGTTATTAAATTTTGATATTGATGTTTTAAATTCTGTATTTGATGTTTCTCAATGTAGTTGTTAGTGATGTTATGGGTATTGTTGTGATATTTTAATTTCAGATATTGATGTTTTAGTTACTGTATGTGATGTTTTATGTTTATTTTACATAAATACTTTCCAAACCAGAGGGCTACAATGCCATTGATGAGATAATAAAAAATGCTATGAGAAATCACGCTCCTGAAGATGTTCCCTTGAATAAAGGACTGGAGCTGACCTTTGATCTTGGCGTTGGTGGAGTAGAAGAGTCATATTCTTCAAAACTAGCAGGAGAGAATGTAGGTCTGTGAATAAGCGAGCAACAACTGGATTTTTTTGGGGGGGGGGGGGGGGGGGGGGGGGTGGGAATAGAATTTGATTTATTGGGGATGTATTGTTTGAGAATAATGTTTTAAAAATATTGGTTTATTTATTAGACCTGAGCCACTGGATTGTTTGAAGTTTTAGTTTTATTTGGATTTTTTCAGGTTTTATGTAGGCGATGTTTTAGGACCCTAAATTATTTTTTAATGAATGATGATAAACAAGTTATTTGATGTGTATTTTGCTTGATGTTTAACTAGATTTTGTTTGACACATAAAAAATACACTAGATTATAGTTAAACATCAAATAAATTTTAGTAGTTTAATGATAAGTATAACTTAAAATACACATCAACGTAACTATTTTTGTTTTATGTGTATTTTAATTTATACTTATCATTAAGATATTATAATTTATTGGATGTTTAACTATAATCTAGTGTATTTTTTATTTTTATTTGATGTTTAAATATTTATTATTTTTACGTGGTGTTTATCTAATATAATTTATTTTACTTTAGAACTAATTTTTAACCTTGATGTTTAAATAATTTAATAGGTTGAATTATTATTTGATTATACCCAACTCAACACAAAGCCAAAATAATCAGGCCCAAATCAATCAAATCGGAATGGGATATCTTGCTTTGGTTTAGCCGAGATCAACACTCTGACGACGGGCTTAATCTTCTCACTGGCCCTAACAATGATCAAGAACATCAAACATTAAACAAACACCATTCCGAACAGAACCGCCAGATCTACCCACTTGGAATACCTCATTACCACCCCAAATCTTTCCCGGAGAATACTCTCCCCGGTGATTCTCACCGAAATTCCCCCCCCCCCCCGGAGAACCGGCAAACGTCCGGCCTAAGATTTCGTTCTTGAACAAGCCCTGAAACGCGTGCCTGTGGAAAGCAATGTAATACACTGGGTATTTCCAGAACACTGCCGGTAAGTTGAAACGACGAACTCACAGACGAAACGGCTTCATAGCCTACCAAAGAAATGCGCAGAAATCCGGTGATTATCGACACGGCTTCGTCGCCAGACATAATCCTGCTGAAAGCGACAGAGAATGTCAGCAAATCCGAATGATCATAAGGATGATGAAGCACAGGATAAACTGGATTTGCAGGAGAGGGTTTGTAGAAGAGGGAGGAAGACGAAGGATGTCTTTTATTTACTGAAATGGCAGACTAGTTACTGAGTTTTAATACTTATTATAAAATAATACCCCGAGTCATTAATATTTCTAAATTTATCCCCAAATTTTATTTGTCATTTTACTATTTTCACTCTAGTTCCTGGCCTACATTTATATATGCTTATGTAATATAAAAAAAAATGAGCAACTGAAATAATTTGGTCAAATTTCAATCATAAATTTTAGTCAAAATAGAAATAATTTTTTTCTAATTAAGATAGATGAAAATAAAAAATAAAAAAGTCACAAATGGAGTATATTGAATTAAGTATGCGGTTAATTGGCAATGGGTAGTAAGTTTTCATTTGTGCTCGAGAGGCCTTCCAAAGGATCACAGAGTGCCCACCTTGTCGACTGGTGGTTGAGAGATGATCACTGGCTCACGGAGTGTCATTTTTGCAACTTGCATTCAACTTGGATATTGTTATATGACGCCCTGTATTTTACTTACTTACGCCCTAATACGTATGTACGTGTATAAAAAAAATCTTAATTTAGAAAAAAAAATCTTAATTTAGAAAAAACCAACCTTTCTTCCCTCTTTCTTCACCACTCGTCGGACACCACCACCTCATCGTCGCTGCCACATCGCCGCCGCCTCTCCGTCACCGCTGCCACCCATCACCGCCACCGCTGCCGCCACCTCACGTCACCGCCACCTTCGCTACCACCTCACCCTAACCTCATCGCTACCCTAACACCGTCGCCGCCACCTTCGCCGTCGGTATAACCCTAACACCGTCGCCGCCACCTCAACGGGGTCGGGGAGGAGGAGAAAGGACCGGCCGGGGGGGGAGAAGGGACCGGCCGGGCGGGGGGGCGACG
>JAULKM010099312.1:0-10930 GCA_032355605.1 Rubia tinctorum
TGATAACCTCCAGTAAACCCTATCGTCTTGAAATCCTGCTCAATGCGTTCCATCGGCGGTCTACCTCGTGGAAAGTTCCTGATTAAAGCATTTTTGTAGTGGGCTGATAGTTCGGTTATCTCCTCCGATGTGAAAAGGACTGAGAACTCTCCTTTATAGTTAGTAATCGGGTTAATTTGGGTGGACAGAAGTGAGGTGGATATCGGTGGATTTCTTGTTTGAAGAACTTGGGCAAAGCTTTTTGGTGGTTGGGCCGCCATGGCGGCGGAGACTACGTAGTCGGTCAGAGCTTCTGTGGTGGTGGATTCTTGTTCGGAAAAAAGAGAAACGCTGCGATGGTGAGATAGCCGTTGGCGGTGGTAGCCGTTGGCAGAAAATGAGTGGTTCAAAGAAAACGATGATTTAAGAATACTACAGTTTCTCCATTTCGTTTGATTGCATTATTTTAATTACTTGTTTTGCTGTGTATCTTTGTATTTTATTTTTATTAAATATATAAGTAATATTCCCTCCGTTACATAGAAATTGACACAATTAATTTTGGATCGGTATTTTATGCAAGATGAGATAGAAGTGTTGTTAAGAAATAAATGAAGGATATTTTGATAATATAAGAGTTGACTAGTAGATTTAATCAACCTCTGAAGGAATAATATAATAAATGTAAAATCTCATTTCTTGCCACTTTAGATAAGAATTGAATTGTGCCAATTTCTGTGGGATGGACGAAAATAGAAATTGTGCCAATTTCTATAGGACGGAGGGAGTTTTCAAAAATATTTTTTGGATAAAAATAATATTAGAAATAATAACTCATTTATATTAATAAAATTATTTATTGATATTTTAATTTGATCATATATCATTTGAGCTCTATATTTATTTCTTTAGTTGATAATATGAGTATAAAATTAATATTTTATCTTATAAAATAGTTTATAAATAAAAAATTCTGATATAAAAAATATTGTGTAACATAAATACTTTGGCAAAGTTTTTTTTTTTTTTGAAATGTAGTAGCTTTTTCTTTAAATGTTCCAGCGTTTGTTTATATATTTTTTAAAATTTTATATCGTTTCTTTTGAAATATTTCTTCTAGTTAGTGGTCTAAATCATGGTTTGTTTTGAAATTAATAAATTTATTGATTTTAAAATAAACTATGATTTTTAATTAGTTATATTCAAATAAATTATTTTAAAAAGATTCAAGTGCATTATCAAATTATAAAAATGTAAAGAGTGATTTTTGGAGCAATTATTCTTATTTTGTTTGTATTTTAATTATTTGGAAATGTTGTTATTTTTTTTAAATATGTGATGTTTTCTTGAATTGTTGTATTGTTTCCATTTAATTGTACTCCCTCCGTTCCAACTGAACTTGCACTCTTACTTTTTTGATACTATTTTTTATTAAAATTTGACCGTATATTTGCATAGGTTTATAAACAAGAATTTTTGGCAATAAACCGGTATAAGCCACTTAACTTTTTACCTTACAATTATAATTTTAAAAAACTAAATATTATATTTTATAATTTAAAATAGCTACATCTTATCTATATTATAGATTAAATGAGGCAATTTTTGGTCACATATCATTCACACATGATTTTTGTAATGTGTCACACACAAATTTTCCTGTCGGCTTTAAAAATTAATTCAAAATGTAATTTTTTAAGTTAATCCCCAAATTCCAATGCAGTCTCTTCCCCCAAGATTTTCAATACTTTTTAAATGCTTCAATACTTTCAATTGATAATTAATTATATTACCATATTTGTCAAGTACAAAGAATTAGGTGAGACGGTCTTACCTAATATTATGGTGAAACGGAGGGTTTAAATACAAGTGTTTGAAGTTATGAGATAGCATGGGGTATTTTTTGTAATTTTTAAAATTTTATTTTTTTCTTTGTCTCACCATAAGTTATGGTGAGACGGTCTCATATGAGTCTTTCTCTTTGTCAAGATGCACATTCTTTCATAATACTTGTTTTTAAATTTGATACATTTTTCATTTTTATTTATCTTTATGATATTATCAAATTCCATTTCATGAAAATAAGTGAATCATTTTTATTCTTTTTTTTCTCTATGTAATCGATTCTCTCCACGCAATTTAATTTTCCTAGAATTTTTTTAAAATTACTATGTTGAACATGTAAAATAATAGTTGGAGTAATTTTTTTTTGTTTATATAAGTGTTTCTAATAAATTTTAATTTTGAAGAAACAAATCAATATAGAATGATTTATTTTAAATAATAGATATTGTACATAAAGATTTTACATATAAATTCTTTCAATTGTTCATTTAATACTCTATAAATTTTATTTGTAATTTTTATTGCACGACTTCATTTAATTTTTGTTAATTAACCTTTAGAAATGAATTATTTTGCACATATCAATATGTGATAAGTGATTACATTATAGAAATTAATTCATTAAACTATATTATATTTCATTTCATTTTAATATTAAATTTCGATTAATATGTATAATTATTAATAATAAAATATTGCTATTTTAATACTATATAACTTTTATTTATTTCTCTAAAATGATGAATTTATTTTTTGGATCAATTAAAAAACTTCATATTTTGTAATTTTCTATTTCAATCAATTAATCATGAATTGCTGACGATACCCCTAATCTAAATATTTTAGATCTAACGTAGTATAAAATTTTGATATTATAAATAAGTACCTCCTTATATTTGACCTTGGTTCCGCTACCGCTGTTGCTAAATATGTCCAACTTTTACTATTAGTTTAGTTTGAAAAGGATGTACAAAGTACAATATTCGTTGACCGCGGATTTTTTTTGTCTTCCCTAAAATGTTTAATAAAATATGACTTTCTCTAGAATGTCATTTTTGGACAAAAATGATTCATTGATCATGGTAGTAAAAAAAGCACAATGTTATAAATTAATCACAATAAATTTTAAATGGAAGAAGAAGAAAATGGACATATATAACTCAATTGCACAAAGTTTAATTAGTATAAATTATCATCTAATTTAAATATTTTAATAAAAAATTGTATGATTATAAAATATATATTTTTATCATAAACCATGCAATGACACGCTATTACAATCAAATCTTCAAAATTTTGATCATTTTTCATATTATATGGAATTCGTATGCATACAATGATGATAATGATAACGTTGTTTCACTAGAATGCATTTATAAATATTATGTCAAGACGAAGTATTGGGAAATCTTTCCATAGATGACTGGAAATACAACATTTAGTTAAAATAATAGAAATGTAAAAGGTTTCATTTGCAATGTTAAAAATTTATTATGTTACATGCAGTAGTTATAAATTTATAACCAAATTAATGCAATCCAAAAAAATTATATATTTTTAGAACGAATAAACTTTCATACCTCAACCCATAAAAAAACTATATACATCATTACCTACATACCTATCACTCTACTCAATTACTTTCCATCATAAGTTTTGAAAATTTTATCTTCATCTTTTCTAATTTACCATTTAAACCTTGTTTTTTTCCATAGTTTATGAAAAACTGTCTTTCAAGACATACACTTTTATCAATAATTAAGTTATATTTTAAAATGCATTAATTTATTTATACATAATAATATTTAAATTCATGTCCGTGCAAAACACGGGTGCTATCTAGTAGTAAATATATTAAAGGAGTCCATTTTTGCCACACGTCTTTCACACATGATTTTTGTCACGTGACACTCAAACAAATTTCCACGTCAACTTTAAAAATTAATTCAAAATGTATTTTTTTAAAAATTAATCCCCAATTTCCAATGCAAGCCTCTTCCCTCAATATTTTCAATACTTTTTAAATACTTCATTAATTTCAATTGATGATTAATTATATTACCATATTTATGAGAATGCACATTCTTTCATAATACTTATTTGTTACAATACTTATTTTGAAAATTTGATATATTTTCCTTTTTTATTTCTCTTTTTAATATTATCTATCTATTTATCAATATATAGTATATATTAAAAGAGGTCATTTTTGGCCACATGTCCTTCGTACGTGATTTTTGCCACGTGTCACTCACACAAATTTCCACGTCGGCTTTAAAAGTTAATTCAAAATGTAAATTTTTAAAAAGTTAATCACCAATTTCCAATGCAAGATTTTCCCCCAAGATTTTCAATACTTTTTAAATATTTCAATACTTTCAATTGATGATTAATCATATTACCCTATTTATGAGAATGCACATTCTTTCGTAATACTTATTTTTTACAATACTTATTTTTAATTTTGATACAAGACATTTTCCATTTTGATTTATCTTACGGATATTATCAAATTTCATTTCATGACAATAAGTTAATCATTTTTATTCTTTTTTCCCTCTCTGTAATCGATTCTCTCCACGCAATTTAATTTTCCTAGAAAAATATTTCAAATTACTATGTTAACATGCAAAATAATAGATGAAGTAATTTTTTTGTTTATGTAAGTGTTTCTAATATATTTTAATTTTGAGAAAACAAATCAACATAGAATGTTTTATTATAAATATTAGATATTGTACTAAAAATTTTACATGTAAATACTTTCTATTGTTTATTTAATACTCTATAAATTTCATTTGCAAATTTTCTTGTGAGACTCTATTTAATTTATGTTAATTAACCATTATAAATTACTTATTTCAACACACATCAAAATGTGATAAGTGATAACATTAAAAAATTAATTCATTAAGCTATATTATATTATATTTTTATTTTATATTAAATTTCAATTAATTTGTATAACTAATAATTATAAAATATTGAAATTTTAATAATATATAAATTTAATTTATTTCTCGAAAATGATGAATTTATACTTTATTTGAATCAATTAAATTTTTTCATATTTTGTAATTTTCTACTTCAATCAATTAATCATGAATTGCTGACGATACCCCTAATTTAAACATTTTAGATCTAACGCATATAATTTTTTGATATTATAAATTAGTCTCTCCTTTTATTTGACTTTGGTTTCGCTACCGCCGTTGTTGGAAATGTCCAACTTTTACTGTTGGTTTTGTCTGAAAATGATTCACAGAGTACAATATTTGTTGACTACGGAATTTTTTTTGGTCTTCCCTAGAATGTTTAATAAAATATGAATTTCTCCATTATGTCTTTTTTTGGTCAAAAAATGATTCATTGATCATGGTAGTGAAAAAACACAATGTTATAAATTAATCACAATAAATTTTAAAAAATGTTGGAAAAAGAAGAAAATGAAAATCTACAACTCAATTGCACGAAGTTTAATTATTAAAAATTATCATATAATTTAAATATTTTAATAAAAAATTGCATGATAATAAAAAATATATGTTTTCATAAACCGTGCAATGGCACGCTATTACAATCAAATCTTCAAAATTTTGATCATTTTTCATATTATATGGAATTCGTATGCATACAATGTTAATATGATAACGTTGTTTCACTAATGTGACATTTATAAATATTTTATCAAGACAGAGTATTGGGAAAGACCGTTTTCCATAGATTAATGGAAAGACAAAGTTTAATTAAAATAATAGAAAGGTGAAAGATTTCATTTGCAAAATTAAAATTTTATTATGCAACGTGCAGTAATTATAATTTTATAACCCAATTAATGCAATTCATTTTTTATTTTTTGGAACGAATAAACTTTCAGTACCTTAACCATCAAAAAACCATATACATCATTGCTTATACACCTATACACTCCTCAATTACTTTCTATCATAAGTTTTGAAAATTTTATCTTCATTTATTCTAATTTGCAGTTTAAACCTTTGTTTTTTCATAGTTTATGGGAAAATCATCTTTTAAAAGACAGCCACTTTTATCAATAATCAAGTTATATTATAAAATATGTTTATTTATTTATACATAATAATATTTAAATTCATGTCCGTGCAAAGCAAGAGTGTTATCTAGTAGTATATATTAAAGGAGGCAATTTTTGGCCACATGTCCTTCACACAAGATTTTTGCCACGTGTCACTCACACAAATTTCCACACCAGCTTTAAAAATTAATTCAAAATGTAATTTTTTTTAAATTTAATCCCAAATTTCCAATGCAAGTCTCTTCCCCCATGATTTTCAATATATTTTTAAATACTTCAATGCTTTCAATTGATGATTAATTATACTACTATTTATGAGAATGCACATTATTTCATAATACTTATTTTTAAATTTGATACATTTTCCATTTTAATTTATCTCTATGATATTATCAAATTCCATTTCATGACAATAAGTGAATAATTTTTATTCTTTTTTCCTCTCTGTAATCGATTCTCTCCACCTAATTGAATTTGCCTAGAAAATATTTAAAATTACTATTTTAAACATGTAAAATAATAGAGGAAGTAATTTTTTTTATTTATGTAAGTGTTTCTAATAAATTTTAATTTTGAGAGAACAAATCAATATAGAATGATTTATTATAAATAATAGATATTGTAATAAAATATTTTACATGTAAATTCTTTCAATATTTTTTACTTAATACTCTATAAATTATGTTTACATTTTTTCTTGTACGACTTTATTTAATTTTTGTTAATTAACCTTTAGAAATGACTTATTTTAATACATATCAATATGTGATAAGTGGTAATATTAAAAAAATCAATTCATTTATCTATATTATATTATATTTTTACTTTAATATTAAATTTCAATTAAATTTATAATTAATAATTATAAATATTACATTTTAATACTATATAAATTTTATTTATTTCTCTAAGATGGTGAATATATATTTTATTGGATCAATTATAAAACTTCATATTTTGTAATTTTCTACTTCAATCAGTTAATCATGAATTGTTAACGATACTCTTAATTTAAACATTTTTATCTAACATATATAATTTTTTGATCATTATAAATGAGCCCCTCCTTATATTTGACCTTGGTTCCGCTACCGCTGTTTCTGAAAATGTCCAACATAACCTGTTGGTTTTGTATGAAAATGATGTACATAGTACAATATTTGTTGACTATGGAATTTTTTTGGGTCTTCCCTACGATGTTTAATAAAATATGACTTTCTCTAGAATGTCATTTTTTGGTCAGAAATGATTCATTGATCATGGCAGTGAAAAAAACACAATGTTATAAATTAATCACAATAAATTTGGGAAAAAAATATTGGAAGAATTTATAACTCATTTGCACGAAGTTTAATTAGTAAAAATTATCATCTAATTTAAATATTTTAGTAAAAAATTGTGATTATAATAAATATATTTTTATCATAAACTGTGTTATGGCACATTATTACAATTAAATCTTCAAAATTTTGATATTTTTCATATTATATGGAATCCGTATGCATACAATGTTGATAATGATAAAGTTGTTTGATTAAAGTGACATTTATAAATACTTTATCAAGACAAAAAAATTGAAAAACCTGTCTTTTCATGGATTAATAGAAAAACAAGGTTTAATTAAAATAATAGAAAGCTGAAAGGTTTCATTTACAATATTAAAAATTATTATGCTACGTGCAGTAGTTATAATTTTATAACCCGATTAATGCAATCAAAAATTTTGATTTTTTTTAACGAATAAACTTTCATTACCTTAACCCATAAAAAAACTATACACATCATTGCCTATACACATATTACACTCTTCAATTACTTTCTATCATAAGTTTAAAAAAAATATCTTCATTTCTTCTAATTTGCAGTTTAAACTTTGTGGTTTTCATATTTTATGAAAAACCCTGTCTTTCAAGAGACGAACACTTTTATCAATAATTAAGTTATATTAAAAATATATTTATTCATATATAATAATATTTAAATTCATATCCGTGCAAAGCACATGTGTTATCTAGTTATAATTAAAAGAGAAAAATAATGATGAATTTAATTGTAACTTGTATTCCACACGTGTCAACTTTTTATTTGGCTCTTATCTTCCCACATATAAATATCCCACATAAAAATTTCTCTGCAATAGATATCGACTTTCAAGTACAATCAACCCTCATTATCAACTGATTTAGTGAATTGAAATGAATACGATATTTTTGAAAAATTAACTTTAAAATCAATTAACTTGAGTTAATTTTTCGTCGTTTATACGATAATTAGATCGTCTTTCTATATCTTTGGGGGGAAAATAAAATGTATATCCATCCTTTGTGTCTTTCCAATTTGATTGAATGTTCTTGAAGGAACGAGTACACCCATCCTCATGAAAGGAAAGAGGAACATGCTTCCATATTTTGTCATGTCAATCTTTTTTCCATCTAGTGAAATCCGCTCGATTTATGTTGTTACCATCCTTTAACAATGAAGGAATAGTTTTCTTATTTTCCTCAATTTTCAATGAAGAATTATTTCTTAAACCAACATATTTAATAATCCAAATAAACATTTCATATTTACAATAGTTCTACATGGTGCTCATCATCGTTGCTAACCGAACAATCATATCCATGGTTGATTCTGCTGCTTTACCAGGTGAAGTTGTTTTCGTCATCGTCGCTGCCATGGGATTTAGTCTCTACTATTGCCACCTCCACCATCGTTGCCATACTACTTGTATCATTCATATCCACCGGTTTCATTATTTGCTTAGTGATTTTGAAAGTTTATAATTATCGAGAATGGATTGGTTATATTTGACCGTTCATATCTGGTTTAATTTGGAACAAACTCTTAATTTATCTAAGGGAGACGACATTTAGTCATATCCGCCACCTAGACCGGGCCAATAGACTCACCCTAGGCCATAACCATTAGATAATCTGTCGTGCCTCCCTCCATTTATAGCTACCTACCTTAAATTATTATTTTCTTTTTTTCAATTGTGTTTGAGATTCCACCATTTTTCCACGGCCAAATCCAGTGTGAATACTGATCTTACTACGTACCTACTCCTAAATTATTATATTTTGACTCAGGGTATTTTCTTGTATCCACTATTATATCATGGTTGAATCTTCTACACATACCGCTCTTCCGGAAAGTAAGTATTTTTCTACCTTTGTTGCCACTGCTATGAAAAAAAATTGTTATAAGAGCGGTGATGTCACTGCCGACGATAATACTATTGTTTGTTACTACCGTTGTTATTTATATTGAGATTGAATCTTGTTATATGGATGATTTGTTTATAAAAACTCTTATCGATTAGGAGTTTCAAAATCTACTTCACAATTTGAACATGTTTTATTCTCATACTCCGCAAATTGGACTGTTAAGGAACACTATTTTCCTCTCTTGTTTGGACTTTACTTTTCTTTTGAAAGTTGGACTTTAGCTTGTAGGTTATATTATGTAATTCTCATCATTAATTAAATGATATCAGAGTTGAACTTGTATCCACCGCCTGACGTAAGGACAACCGTCTCCCCACAGTGGTCATTAACCAGTTAATTGATTAATGAAAACAGTGTTTTTATAACCATACCTACTTGACATAAGTGTCAATATAACCTTCCAATGTTTGAAAATGCCAATATAACCCTAGATAATTAGTGCAAGTGCCAGAACTTATAGAAATGTGCTGATATAACCATATAATTTTTACAATGTGCTGATATAACTCTATCAATTTTCATAATGTGTTTATATAACCCAACCTATTACGGCGGCGGTATCGGAAATGGGGTCTGAGGGTTATATTGACATTTACATTAACTAGTTAGGGTTATTTTTCACTAAAAATTATCTGAAAGTTATATTGGTATTAGTCAAATAGTTATGGTTATATTGATATTAGTCAAATAGTTAGGATTATATTGGTATATATCCCTTGATTTTACTCTACTTATTTATCTGGTCAAATAAACCTTTCCCAGTTACAGTATTTTCACAAATAAATTTTAAATCTACAAAATAAAAACGATGCGAGCCGATTATAATAAATAAGATCAAGAGATCAAACTAAATTTCACATAATATTTTTCACGATTTTCAAAAAACATGTTTGACCATTAACATGTTTAACTATGTATAATAACGACAAATAAAAAGTTGATATTTGAAAACTACTTATTCCAACGAATCCAACAATATCACATACAATAGTATTATTGTTTATATATATATATATATTCAAATATGTGGTCAAATTTTAACAGTGTTGACTGTCAAATAATACCTGTGCATCTTAGTTTGGGATAGAGGGAGTAACTAATCACTAACTTTTCTATTGATTTACTTATGGTCATTTATATTGTCCATTAGTAAAATGGCACAAATTTTTTTGAAAAAATGTAGTGGAGATTGTATTGGAAGAAGAAAAACTAAAATGAAAGGATGAAATTAATCTATATTTTCCATAAGGCGAAAATGCCAATTGAAAAAGACCATTCATAAATGGAGTGCTTGTAGTGTTTTATCTGGTTTGTGAATTAACTTCAAGTAGCACAGAAGTCCACATTGTTCATTGAAATGGAGAAATGAATAAAATTATTGGGTAACCATTTGGGCTTGTTTAAGTGGACAAAGTATTGCTTCCGATCAAGTGCAATTCGAGTTTAAATTCCTCCTTTCCCTAGGGTTGTATTGTTATAACTTTAGAAGAAGAAGATTAAAATTATCGGGTAAAAAAACAACTTATAGGGGTGGCAAATGGGTGGACGGGTTGAATATGGCTAGGGTAATATGGGTAGAAAAAATGGGTATGACCCATTTCAACCAATTTTATAATGAGTCTAAAATGGTTCGGGTCTAGAATGGGTCGTGTTGAAACCCGCGGGTTACAAATCACTCAACCCGTGGGTAAATAATGGGTAAACTTGAGGATTTCAACTCATATAGGTTAAAATATAAACCCATATGAGTTTATATAAAAATTTGAAAATTTTGGACGCTACTTTTGGTTCGGGTTTCAGACTTTCATTACGTACTAAACCTTAA
>JAULKM010099313.1:0-10929 GCA_032355605.1 Rubia tinctorum
CAAATGATGATCTGAATGATATTATTGTTGTCTTAAGATATATTTAGACCAGGATCTGGTAGTGCAGTTACTTAAGCAGACTTCATTACCTAGTTGTGGTTTTTCTTTTAACTTTTGTTTTTTTGGCCAGTTGCTGTGGATATGTAGCTGTGATGGATATGTAGCTGTGATGGATATGTACCTGTTGTGGTTTTTCTTTTAACTTTTGTTTTCGATGTGAAGGGTTATTTTGCTTGGTCTTTGATGGATAACTTTGAATGGCAGTTTGGTTATACCAAGCGTTTTGGTTTGATTCACGTCGACTACAACAATAACCTCACCCGCGACCCTAAGTCATCTGCTTATTTGATAGTTATGTTAATCACATTGATTGTTAATTTGTATCATACATTTTTTGTTATATTTCTATATTATCAATTTTGTGAGGTTAATATTATTATTAAATGAACATCATACTAAATTATTAATTTTAGGTTTTTCCCTCCTCTGGACGCAGCTGTGTCCAGAGGAATGGCATTTTTTTGAATCCTTGAATATTTTTGCCACCGATTTTATAAAACCGGTGCTAATACGAAAATCGGTGCCATTTTAGCACCGATTTTAAAAACCAGTGCTAAATCATTTCACCGGCTACTTGAGCAACATTTTTTAAAAACCGGTGCCCAAAAAATGGTGCTAAATGTAACATCGGTTTTTAAAAAATAGGTGAAATCTTTTCACCTGCTACTTGGGCACCGGTTTTTTGGACCCCCAAATTTGGTGCTAGGGCCAAAAAAACCCGGTGCTAGAGTCCCTGTCCTGTGATAGTCTAGGTGATTTCAATGTCATTTCAAATAGTGATGAGTATCTTGGTCCCTCAATTCCAAATCATAAATGTATCAGTAACTTTAATAAATTCATAAATGGTTTTGGGTTATCAAATATTTCAACTGTAGGTTGTTTGTTTACTTGGACTGGAATGAGACCAAAAGACAGAGTTTGGAAAATATTAGATAAGGACATTTCAAACAATAAATGGGGGACTAATTTCCAAAATTCTAAAAGCCAAATCTTGGTTAGGGAACAATTAGAACACACATCTCTTATATTCAAAATTTTCAAATCTTTAAAACAGGCATCTCTAAAATCATTTAAATTCCAGGAATACTGATTACATCATCCAACATTCATGAAATTAGTTAAAGTTTCTTGGAATATATATGTATATATATAGAATGCTCAGGAATGTTAAAACTATCATTTAAACAAAAAAACTTAAAATTTTATCCTTTAAATTCTGGAACCAAAGGGTTTTGGAAATATATTTGACAAAGGCATTCTTGTGAGGAGTAGCTAATTCAAGCTTAAAATGACCTACAACAAAATGAAACTCCACAAAACTTATCAGCTGTGAATTTAGCTAAGGAAAATCTAACACTAGCTTTAACCAATCAGGAAACTTTTTGGAAAAAAAAAGATTAAAATGGCTAAAATAAGGAGATTCCAACTCTAAATTTTTCCATCTTTCAGTTAAAGGAAAACATAAAAAAAATAGTTATTCACGTCAATAAAAATTTCAGAAGGTATTTGGTTACATGATGATGTGCACCTTTATGCATACGTTAATCAATGCATTTGACACATTTATTATCATTTTTTGTTTGGATGATTGCACGTTTTAGTTAGGTTTACATGACAAATGGTTTAGATGACCATTATTGATTTTCTTGCCTAAATCTCGAGTTTTGCAGACTTAATTGAATCTAATGGACACTTTGTATTCCCGAGCACCTAGATTTTTCATTTGTGCACTTAATATTAGGTTGCTCGTGAGTAATTTAACATCATTTTGTAGAAGGCCATCCGTGAGGGTGGTAGAAGATATTTGAATGCTATTCGCAAGAATGGTAGAAGATATTGAAAGCCATTAGTGAGGATGGTATTAGATAGAAGGCCATAGACTAAAATGTGTGGTAGTAGATGGAATTGAGCTAGAAGAGGCAGAGTTGGAGTTCAAAAGACCAAAAATGGAAGACGAAGTTAACCGGCTGAATCAGCCGACCGGTAGACCGGCTAGCATAAAGTACTGGAATGAGGCCAACCAGATAAGCATGGTCCATCCTAAGGGTGGCTAGCATGGTATGTGCTAGCCAACACAGGCCGTACCACACCCCCTTGGAACGGATCGTGTCAAACCGAGCAGCCCGTGTCTCCAAATTTTCTTCAGTGGATTATCATGGATGATGACAACGCAGTTTCATAAGGTACGAGTTTTTAAAGTCCCAAATGCAAAGACCAGCCCACAGGGTGTGAAAAATGGAAGGGTCCACATTTCGTTCATCTGAGCAAAAAGTCTTTCCAGCCGACCGGCTGCGCCAAATGACACAGGGCGCGATCAAAAGATCAAAAAAGGGCACCGACCGATGGCTTGTGCCAGACCGTGTAGCCCGCGCCAGTACAAACCAACATGATCCATGCTATAACATTTGGCCCGTGCCAGCAAGAGGCTGCATGGCCAGTTCCATTTTTCATTCGCCGCATCAATTGCCGCTGTTAGGGTTTTTAGGCTTATTTTAGTCCTTCTTCAAAGTCCAATTCTCTACTACTATATATATGGACCTATGTATACTAAGGTTTAAAATTATGTTAATTTTTAGACTTCAAGAGTAGGGTACAGAGAGAAAGGAGCTCAACCTTCTCTTTAGAATATTTTCTCTTCTTCTCTTTATTTTTCTTTTGCTTGTAGGCATTGATTCCCATGAAATATTTGGGTTCAATGCTTAGGGGGTAGTTATATTACTTGGACTTTGTATTTGTATTCATGAATTAATGTTTTATTTACGAAATTCCATAGATCTACATATTTCTATGTGTTTGTGGTTATTATGTTGACTTGTTCTTCATGTTCTTATTAATTGCATGATTGTCACACTAAGACTGGCACATGCCGTAGTCTAGTTTCATGTTGGTGCAATTATTGATATCCCCCGGGGAAGGAAACCTAGATGTGCTTGAGGTAACTACAATCCGGAACCGTATAAGTGTGTCCATGTGGGTTGCCGAGTCAATGTTACAATCGACCATATACTAGTCTTAGCTGGAAAATTGGCCCAAAGGGTTGGGATAAAGATAGTCGTAGTAGAAAACTAGGGTTAGTAATTTTGTAAACCTAGAACCATCGATAAGGTACTTCATCCCCTTTGCCTCTTTAGGCCTAGGAAGAAGCATTTGTCGTGTAGTTCCCCGGTCGTAATAACACGGTGGAGATTAAGATCTGCACAACATGCAAGGTTGTTGTTGCACTCCCCTAATTACGGAGGCGGTGCCAATGGAATATTACATGCACACCTTACGTGATAGGTTTGGGAAAATGTTGACCATCAACCACACCATGTGTCATAAGCACTAGAATAGATTTGTAGTTCTTATATGTGATGGAATCGAGGATTGAAACAACATTGATCATGTTACACAAATACTTCCCAAGTGCTAGTTTACATAGTTTATTCTCTTGTGATTTTCATGATAGTAGTTGTTCAACCCCCTACCCCAAAGCCTAATTTACCAATACTGACTATTCCTGACGTTTGATCGGACTGACGAACCGATCACGGATTTGTTTAGTTGACTCTTATATACCTAACATCTCTGTGGATGATCCCAGTCTTGCCACTATATACCTTTAGAAAGCATAGTAGTAGGAATGGGAGAAACAATAAAAATTCTATCTTTGATGGTCCCCTCTCGGTTGATAGTAGATCTCTTGTGAAAAAGGTTATTTATTAGCGACGCTGGGAGGGGTCAGGTCACACGACAAATATGATATTGGAAAAGAAGCAACCCATTTTTCTCCAACCTACTTACTACTGAACATCTAGATCCTACAGGAGTTAATACTTCATGCATGCTAGAAAATATACCTAAAGTAGTAAATAATGAAATGAATAAATTTATATTGAGACCTATAACTATGATTAAACTAACTGACACCATAGTAAAATGGATAGTAATTCGGCACTTGGTCCAGATGGATTTTCTGGAATTTTCTTTCAAAAATGTTGAAATATTATCAAAGATTATTTTTGGAAGTAGTAATTGACTTCTTTAAATTATCTAAAATACCTAAATCCATCTCTTCAATAATTCAATAATGATAGTCCTTATACCTAAAAATGAAGTATGTTATTCTTTTATGGACTATAAACCAATCAATTTGTGTAACTTCAAAACTGAAGTCTTCTCCAAACTGATTTTAGAAAGATTAAAATCTTTTATGGACCAAATTTTTAGCCCTGAACAATCAGCATTTGTTTAAGGTAAAAAATTGGTAGATAATGTTCTCTTAATGCAAGCTTTGACTAATTATCTTCAAACTAAAACTAAAGGTTTTAATATGCTAATGAAATTGGACATGGTGAAAGAATTCGATAGGGTTTCATGGCCATTTATAAATAAAATACTGACCCATTTAGGCTTCTCTAAAAAATTAATTAAGCTAATTATGGTTAATATACAATCATCATATTTCTCCATATTATTTAATGGATGCCCATTCGGCTTCTTTCACGCTTCAAGGGGATTGAAACAAGGTGACCCCTTAGCCCCTATTCTTTTTATCTACTTAACAGAAGCCTTATCTAAGAACTCGAATTTCCTATTTAATTACTCAAATCTTCAGTATTATGAGCTTCCCAATCAAATGATCAAAGTTTCCCATTTATCACTTGCTGATGATACTGCCACCTTTATGAAATATACACAATCAGGTATCAAAATAATTGCCAGCTTTCTAAAATAATTTGAACTGGAAACTAGTCAAAAGGTTAATTTTGAAAAATCTTTCTTCTATATCTCAAAACATACTCCAAACCATATAATCTTTAACTTAAAATCTGAAATAAAAATGATGGAAGGATCATTCCCATTCAAATATTTGGGAAGTCCAATCTTTACTGGAAGAAATAAAAATTCCCACTTTGAAGGATTAATTAATTCCATACAATCTAGGATTAATGCATGGAAGAATCAAATCCTTTCACCATCTGAGAAGATTATCCTAATCAAACATGTGTTATCATCAATACCTTTGCATCTGGTAACAGTAATTAAGCCAACAAAACACATTATAGACCAATACATAAGATAAAGGCTAAATTCTTATGGATTTTAATGAATTCTAATAATCAAAATAGGAGAATATGGAAATCTTATCCAAAATTATGTTATCCTCAAGAAGAAAATGGACTGGGATTTAAAAACTTGTATATAATAACCAAAAGCTTCTCAATAAAACTTTGGTGGAAATTACAACAAGGAAGATCTCTTTGGTCTTAAGTTATGTGGTCAAACACCTGATCAACATAAAACTTCTAAAACATGGAAAAGGATAAAAGAGGTAAATTAAATCTGTTTAAATACACTCAGGTTCAAATGGGTAAAAGGGAAGTTTCTTTATGGGAAGCAAATTGGATGGATACTGGTCCATTAATAAATATATGGGATATCAATATAAATATTCCATTTCCCGACATTTCATTGTCAGAATTCTTAATAATCAAAAGTATTATACTAAATTTTGAAAACCTTACCTCTCATCTCACATGATTAATAACCCTGAATCAAAAACATATTCAATTACAGGAGTTTGAAAATATCATGATATGGAAGCAAATGTAAAGTGGTCTTTTTCACTCTTAAATCGGCTTATGAACTCATAAGACCAAAAAAGTTTAAAGTTCAATCATTCAAATATCTTTGGTCAATTTTGAATCGGAAAATCCTAAATTGGTTAATAGTCATTTAGATGTTTTAGAGGATTTTTCATTCAATATGCCATCAATTTGTAGCTTTTGCAAAGCTAACAGTGACTCTATTCACCATACATTGAATTCTTGTCCTTTCTTTGAAAATATTTGAAATTCAATGGATCAGATTTTTAATATCAAGCCATATAGTTTTATCTATTTATGGGATAGAATCTTTCATTACTGGATATGTAAGGAAAGATCAGAATTTCTTCATTTTCTAAGGATTATCCCATGTATAGTAGTGATATGGTTTATCTGGTGTGCTCAAAATAAACAAAAATTTGAGAATATAAAGCCCTCTGCTTCTCTTATAATCAAAATAATCATATTCCAGATCAATGACATTCTGATTATGAATAAAATGAACTTTTAATGGGATTTATCTAATACTTGGCCTAAATTTTTCTTGCAAAAAGTTTCTGTACATAAAGGCTCAACGATTATAACATGGTCTCCTCCTAGAATCTTTAAACAGGACATTGATGGTTTAGTCCTACGAAGGGACACCCAATCATTCCAGCGACAAAATATCTACAAAAATGTTCTAGTTTGAAAGATCAGATTGTGGATCTTCTTCATGGTTTGATAGTTTTAGCCGAACATAATATCAAATCAATTGAAGCAGAATGCGACTCAGAGCTTTTAGTGAAGATGGTGATAAAAGAGTTCAAGATTCCATGGCAGTGCAATTAAAAAATAAGGCAGTTTTGGAAGTTACTAAGCTCAATGAACTGGTGCATATCTCATATATTTATAGAAGCCAACAGTGTTCCAGATTCTTTAGCAAGACTAGCGAGTTCAACACAAGTAAATCTAATATTTGTGGGTGTAGATCTTCCATTGGAGATACATAGCAAAGTGCGGATGGATTGGGAGGCTTTTTCGTATTTTTGCAAATTGAAATGAAATAATATTATATACATTTGTATGCTTGAAGTTTTTGTTTGTATTAATTTTTAGAAACTGTATTTTACAGATTGATGTAATTTGTTTCCACGTTGTGTTGAATCCCTTATACTTAGGTTTACAATAGGATTTCGTATAGATTCTAGTCAAGGGATTCTGTTTTATTGTGAGCTAAGACTATTATGTCCCTCTCTTTTTTTAATACTTTTTTAGTATATTAATAAAAAAAACTAGGGGGTGGAAATCATATAGACGATGCAAGCACATAATCCTACACAAGAAAGCGAAACGAGTATCAACGATGAACAGATCGTACCTGATTCACAAGGTCATTTGCTGAACTTTCAGCATCTGAATCTTATTTTTCTATTTTATGATTTAAAAAGCATTAAACTGTGTTTATGTATGAATGATTTCCAATACTGTGTTAATGCATTCAATTTTATGATTTGAAAAACAACAGACTGTGTAGCATCAAAAGTTTGATTTTAATGAATAATTTCCCATACATGTTGCTGATATATTTTTGAACAATGTATTTTTGCTTAAACTTTCATTTAAAATGCCAGAGCTATCAGTTTCTAGAGTTCACGTTATAAGAAGTTATTTTTAAAGTTTTAAACAATGCAGTTGAGAATTTGTTTACATTATGCAAATGACTATATGTGGATGAGGCTATGATTTATAGAAGGCAATGTTTATGAAATATGGCGTGATGTTTTAAATATATAGTGATGGTACATATTCATTGAATATAATCAGAAAAACAATTTACAGCAAACATGATGTGATGTTACTCCTGTCCTATTTTGTGCTACAAATATATAACATGATGTTCTATCTTTGTAATATTATGCTAAAAATTTACTGAGCATGTCCAACATTACATATAGAAAAATCATCATGTGATGTTGCAAACTGAATATTTCATGATCTAATACATTACGCAAATAATCTGTTATCAAATTTCATTTCACAACACGAAATTGTTGTGATGTTGTTCCTATAGTGTTTAATGTTATTAAACTTATAGCATGATGTTTCAATATAAACATAAGTCACTTTGAAACCTTGAACAATAGAAACCTCATATTTCATTCCATTTTTTAATTGGGGATCTTCATATATAGGTCTACCTAACTTGTTGGAAATAGATCAAACAAAATCCCTTTAAGGAGTGCAAGCAACTACGTGGGAGGATTTTGAAACATTATACCATGCACATGCAATTTCACTTGGAATTTCTGTACGGAAGTCGACATAGAGACTAACCAGTGATAGAAAGGTAAAGGAAAAATATTACACGTGCAATCATTAAGGAAAATCAATTTCAAGGACTCTTAACACCACAACCCAACAACAACCAAACAAGAGAAAAAAGACTAAAGAATTTCCAATTACATGAACAAGATGTAAGGCCACAATTAGGATAACGATTGTCGATGAAAACATCTATGAAATCAAGCACCAATAATTGAAAACAACCATGATTTTACAAGGAAGGAGTGGCATTCTTTGCAGCATAGTGAGAGGAAGATAGGGGATGAATGTGAAAAGGCTAGAGCGATTGAGGATATGGAATTGGTGGGTTTAAGGCCAGATGCAAGTTTCAAGTATATGGCAGGTGATGCAGGAGGAAAAAATATGGGGCACATGATGAGAGAACGCATTGACCATGTCAACAGGTTGAGGATGAAAGCTATTAAAGAAGATGATGCACAGAGTGTGATAGATGAGCTCTACAACATTGATGGAAGGGAGAAGGATTTCTTCTTCAAGGTTAAGTTGGATGAGAAGGGTAAACAAACCACTTTTTTTGGAGGGATGCAATGATGGTATACGACTACATGCTCTATGGAGATGTGATGATGTTTGACACCATATATAGGACAAACAAGTACAACCTAGTTTGTGCACCGATTGTGGGAATCAACAACCATTGGAACAATGTGATATTTGGTTGTTCGTTCATTGGCAACGAAAAAAAGGGACTTTCATTTGGCTGTTGGGGACATTCAAAAAGTGAAAGGTAGGAAAAGAATCGATGAAAATATTTACTGACCAGGAATCTGCTATGGTAGGTGCCATAAAAATGGTACATGCCGCAACCTACTCTGTTTCTGTGTTGATGTTTCAAAAATTGTTTGTGATGTTTTAACTATTTTTGGTGGATGTTTCAATAACTCAGAATATATGATTATAAAAACACTATAAATTCATTTATAAAACACATGTATGATGTTCCTGTATTATGACATGAAGTTTTATTAAAAATTGCTTGATTCTTTCTGAACTCAATAAAAACATGAACACTAGATGCTTGATTTTTCAACAGCTACTCATAGCTTTTTATAAAACCCGATTGATGTTTCATACTACATCCAATTTTTGTACCAGGTGTCCAGTAACACAAAGCACAGGCTGTGTTTGTGGAATTTGAAATAGAAGGCAATCAGTCACTATGGTGAAGAGCGACGAATAATTCGACATGAAATTCGACCATTGTTTGAAAAATTGTGCAAATGAAGAGGAATTACAAAGATGATAGGACTCTATCATAGATTAATACAAGCTTCATGAAACCTAGTTGTTCAAGTGCCTCTACGGACTCCGAAAGATATGGTTTACCGCAATAATCAAGGACTTCTTTTCGAATGAGACATTATCATCACAAAAGAGCGAAAACATAACAAGGCATTCAGTTTCAGTGAGAGCAAAACAACAAAATTGAAAATTTTTCCCAATATTTGAATGACATTACAGATCTGGAGAAGCACAAAGATTAGCAAGGAATACAATAGGGAAATAAGAAAATCAAGCTCAACAGATAAACGAATTGGACTTCTGAAACTTGCAGCTGAATATACACATATAACTTGTACAAGGACTTCAAGGGAGAATTGAAGCTGGCCATGGAGAGTAAGGAGGTAAAAACATTTAGCCTTGGGTTCGAAGATGTCTATGAAGTATAGCCTAAAAATGACACAAGAATGGAGAAGGTTACTTTCAAAAAAACAGGATCAAAAGGTGAAAATCTAATGCTCTTGCAAGGACTTTGAAGAGGTAGGATTGTTATGTTTCCATGCTCTTTGCATCCTCCTTTTGCACAACATCCTTCTATTCCTGAAGAAAACATCCTCAAGATATGGACAAAGATGGCAAAATAAGAAAGAGTGGGTCTCCTGACAGGCGGTCTGTCCATAAGCTTATGGACAGGCCAAGGACCAATTTTTACTTAACGCAAATTATACAAAACCCTTCTTCCCCAAATTAGACGCGCAGCCCATCCTCTACAACTTTTCCATTCTCATTCTTCTTTCTTCAATCTCCATTTCTAAATTTCAATCTCCTTTCCAATCTTCAATCCCCATTCTCCATTCTCTACGAATCTAACTCCTCTCGTTGACCAATTCCTTCTCCAATAAATTCTTTTCCCGATGAACTCTTTTAATGGCCGGTTAGTGTCCGAAAAAATTCTGCCCACATCTAGAGGAGAAGGGAGGGCGAGTTCCAGATCTAATCAAAACAACTTGATTTCAATTTGATTAAAATTGAATTTCAATTGTATTGTAATTATTCACAACTAATTGAGGTTATGTTATTCAATTGTGTTCGATGTGAATGGTATTGTTGTTGAAAGTTATGAATGTATGAATTATGCTGCTATTAAAATGTTAAAAACCCGTGGCAAATATTCGAAAAATGAACTTAATGCTGCTGAATTTTTTTGTATTTACTATGCACCTGTTACCTTATAGCACATATTGTTTCTGTTAAAACATGCACTTGTTTTAAAAGCTCTGAATATAAATCATGAAACTTTTCTAGGAGATCACGTATAATTTAAGTTAAAATTTCACAATTTAAAATTGTCATATTAACTTTGCATTAATTACTTTACAAAAAGTATTGTTTAAATAAAAACATGCATATGATTTAGAATTATCAATTCCTTATATGAATAGCAAGACTTTTCCATGAGGTGGTGTATAAGTTACCTTATGAATCGTCTATGTTTTGTTAAAACATATATATGTAGCCTACAATTAGTACTCTCTTATAGTATACACAATAGAGGTCACATAATTTTGTAGTTTTTAAAATTTTCATATGTATTGCATTTAATACCTTACAATATATAATGATTACATTAAAACATATGTTTGTTTTCACATGAGTAGATTTCCCTGATTTAAATCAAAGAGAGGTTATAGAAAGTATTTTCGACATGAAAGCA